>CM029373.1:13028924-13048924 GCA_017165825.1 Hepsetus odoe | reverse complement strand
ATATATATATATATATATACATTTTTTGGTATATTAAATAATAATGATGGGATTAAATAACAATATTTTAAACTTGGAAATGTAAAAATGAACCACATCTGTTTGATATGTCTAAAATGATTCAATATGTGCTTGTGATAAAATACCATTATATTACACTATTAATAAATTACATTTCTGCATCTTGTTCTGTTTATCTAGTGAAATAATCTTATTCTCTGTTTTAGGTAATAATGCAGTGTATTTATTGAAAGAAGCAAATGTGTCTAGAAATTGGTTTAAAAAACTTTGAATATTTTAACATTTCATGAAGTGTAAAATATTACTTGCACTGACCAGATTTACAATGTTTTCATTCTGAGCATTTCTCAGTCAGAGAAAGAGGGAGAGATAGAATTGTGTCAGTATTTTCTGGGGCCTGGTAGCAGCTGTTGGTTCCTGGGTCGGGTCTCAGGAGAGAGAATTGCTGAAAGATCAGACACATTCATTACCTGCTGCTTTAATGTAGCGTATAATGTGGCTCGGGACTGAACCGAGTGTGAGTGTGTGTGTGTGTGTGTATGTGTGTGTAAGTGTGTGTGTGTGTCAGGAGTTTTCAAGGCAGAAATGCCCTGCACACAAAGCATATTTCTAAGTTACTATTATATTGTTTTGATGCCTTTTTTGGTTTTCCTGTTCATCTGTCCAGTGATCCTTTCCTTGTCGTTACTTGTGTCTATAAATCTAACCTTAATCAATATCAGAGATTTGAATCAGAGAGGAAAACTACAGAGAGAGAGAGAGAGAGAGAGAGAGAGAGAGAGAGAGAGGGAGAGAGAGAGGGAGAGAGAGAGAGAGTGAGAGAGAGAGAGAGGAAGAAAAAGAAAGAAACAGGATGTCTCAGGACCCAGAGTATTTTTTGGCTGGGTTTTCAGATTTCTTTAGGATTTAAAAGAAAGAGTTAAAGGAGAGGACCTAAGAAATGTGAAGGTTTATGACAGTGCAACAAGGCTAAATGTAATTCTGTCTCTCTCTCTCTCTCTAATAACTCATAATACTTTATCACCTCTCTAATGCCATTCTACCGTTCTGGTTAAGTGTGTCATGTTAAAATTGTAAAACTTGGGGCAGCGGTGGCCTAGTGGTTCGGGAGTTGGCCCCCACATCGGAAGATTGTGGGTTCAAACCCCTTACCAGTAGGTTCCCCTGAGCTACCCTTGAGCAAGGTACCGTCCCCGTCACTGCTCCCTGGGCGCTTTCATAGCTGCCCACTGCTACACGGTGTTTGCATGGGTTAAATGCAGAGGTCCCATTTCATTGTGGTTCACTGTGTGCTGTGCTGTGACCTCGCAATGACAAGATAGTCACTTTCAATTTCAACTTGAGGATTATTTAGGTGGGTTTGATGAAAATGTTTTAAGGACAAAAAAAAACATCAAATATGAAAAGCATATGAATAAAATATCCGTCCATTTTAAAAACTCTTCTTGACCGGGGGGTCTGGAAGCCTGTCATAGGAAGGTTGGAGAGTGAGAACCATGTCACCCTTTATAAACATAATAAAATGAAGTAATATGACTCCTTCCTAAAGGTTCCTACTTTCTAAAGGTATGCCTCTCAGAACTCTGACTCATAACGGAATACCTGCGTAATTCCCCAGATTTTCACTTAGAAAATTCTTCTAAATGTAACGATTCATCCTAAAATTGATGTGCCGATCTACATTCTGTTTTGTGCAGACTGGTCTGATCCAGCACAGCCACGCAGTGGATACTAAAATGAAAACAGGAGTAATAAATGTAATCCCAAGTTTGGGTACAATGTGTTAGGCTGCTATAATGTGTAATGTGCTATAATAAAATGAAAATAAAATCAATGTAGATCAGTCACCCAAATGTTTGGCGAATATTCAACGATCGCTTTTGTTGGAAAGCTGTCAAACGGCAAATGGCGAACAAAATGAAACTGAAGTATAACAACTGGACCCGCCTTTCAAAAATGAGTGTCTGCTATATGCCCTAAATGTAAATTCTTCTTAGTCAAGTATCAGTGCTGATAGAAATCTGATTCTACTTTAAATGAGCTCCACACAGAAGGTATTTAGACTGCTTAGTTTACTTTTTTTACTCCACTTTGGTAAATGTCCAGTTATGTGGCCACTAGGACAAAAAAGATTTTGAAAAAGAATTGAATCAGCCTTAATTTAGCCAATACTAATTTAAATACCCTCAACTCTGATCTCACTTTGATAAGATCAGACGTTCTTACAAAAATACCCGCACTGCTATTTGAGTATTCATAAAATGAATCAGAAAATGGTTGAGTCTCTGTGGTAAATATTTATAAAGGTTTGTTTAATAAAAACTTCATATACTTTCTAGCATGGATTTGTCTAAAGCACCCTTTATGAGCAAATATTCTTGTATAATAATTGAATATTAACTTAATAATGTATGTCTCTTGCTATTAAAGGCTCATGCAAGCGACGTAGCATGAATGTCGCCCACGTATTTAAGTGTTTTCTTTCATTTGAACATTTAAATGCGTTATCAGACCTCGTTTATAACTTTCTACGTGCAGACTGAGCAGAAAAACGAGTTGTGATGTAATAATCCTGAACTTTATCTTCATTTTATTTTATGACTCTTTATTTTCTTTGAATGTGTGCATCCGCTTGGCCTGAGTAGGATGCTCATCTGCAGATCAACAGGTTGTGGACTCGAGCCTGGCTCTGTCCTTTCTCTAGCACAAAGGTAAAATCCCGCTGAATAAGAGCATCTGATAAATGTTTTAAATGTAAACGTGAGAGTTTGAGTCTGAGCTGCTAGAGAGCAGGATGGAAAGGGTTGGAGCCGTCCTGTAATGTCTGCTGTCTGGACGTGATGTCTGATGCCCTGCTGGTTAGAGTAGATGTTAGGTGGTATCCTGTTATTAAATCAGACTTTAGGCTGCTCTGTGGGAGCTGTATTAACGAGCTCTTCTCATACACACTCACACACGCCCAGCGCTCAGGTCCTCTGGTCTCCAGGTGTGTGGAAAGTCCACAGGTGTTCATGTGAACCTACCTCTGTTTTTGCCTTTTAGACGTCTCGTTTCAGGGAAATGGAAACAGTGTAGATCTCTTGTCCTTTTATGAAAAGTTTGGTCTGATCTCTGTCTTGTACATGCTGAGATAAATCCTCCTGATCATTTATTTAGTATTAAAGTGCACCACCCGACCACTCCATCAAAATCCATCCTTAGTAGCCCTTCCTCCCACATGTGTTGTTCTAGCTGCTTTGGAAAAACAACTGGCACGTCGGTGCCACTGCTGTGATGATATCGGACAATATGATATCTATAAGTGGTCAGAAAGTGCCCGGTGATGAAAGAGGTTAACGGGGGGCGATAAACGGCCCAATATGTGGGCAGTAAGTGGAAGCACATGGTTGGAATGTCTAAAATGGCCAGTGAGTGAAAGTGCAATTGAGGGACTTCTAATAAAGTAGCTAGTAATTAAAAGTGCAAGGTCAGGCTTTCTAAGAAAGCGGCCATGGATTGGAAGCACGATATGGAGGTTTGTAACAAACTGGATGATCTGTGTATTCACTCTGTTTTATGATTCTAATTTATTCACACATACTGCAGCAGCAATAATAAGAGCTGTAGGCGTAGTGCCATTTTCTTTACCTTATCTATAAAAGCGCGGTTTCTCTGCTCATGTAATTGCCTGTTCAGCTGGGTGTTTAGTTTTCTCTTTGCCCCCTGGTGTTTCACTAGATTGCATCCACTCGGTTTCAAAGTCTAGTTCTCTTAGCCCTTCATTCCACTGTTCGGCATGTGTGTGTGTGTGTGTGTGTGCGCGCACGTGTTTGTGTGTGTGTGTGTGTGTGTGCAGACTAATGGTACACAACTATGTATCAGAAAAGATATGTAGGTAGATCATAATGCTGGGATGCTCAAGGCAAATTGATGTCTTTTTTTAATATTTCATATATATTTCATATATTTTTATACATTTTTAGTGCTGAAATCATTGTTACAGCTTAGAGCAGTGGGTACAAGCCATCTGACAGGTAAACACAAAACAGTCTAGACCAGGGGTGGGCCACATGAGACATTGGAATGGTTTTAGAGGGCCAGAATTTAAATAATATACTTAATGTATACTTGACACTTATAATATACTTAATTTAATTTCCTACGTGTATATATATATATATATATATATAGACTGTGCAAAAGTTTTAGGCAGGTGTGAGAAAATGCTGTAAACAAAGAATGTTTTCAGAAATATAAATAATGATTGTTTATTTTTATCAATTATCAAAATGCAAAGTGAGCGAACAAAAGAAAAATCTAAATCAAATCAATATTTGGTGTGACTACCTTTTGCCTTCAAACCAGCATCAGTTCTTCTAGGTACACTTGCACAAAGTCAGGGATTCTGTAGGATTATAGTCGGTGTATGATCAACCAATTATTTTATTAATTTTATTTTTATGAACTATCACAAAAATGGTTGAGTTTTCGTTTTGGGCACGGTAGAGGGCGCTCTGTTCTGACTGAGCACACCTGAGCTCATGAAGGCACAGGTGCTTCATTGGGGCTGCTATTTAAGCCCCGATGAGTCAGAACAGAGTGGTTCATTCACGAGGCGAAGCCTCACGTTAATGGTGGTTTTTGGTAAATCTGGTAACTTGTTTAAGTCAGACTGCAGTTCCTTGTGTCGTGTTTTGATTAGAACTGCAATCCTTGGATCTTGGTTTGGGTAATATGATGAATAAAACTATGTTCCGGACTCCTGGCTCTGCATTGACGTCCTTCTCGCACCCCACCACCGTTGCAAAAACAGTAAAAAAAAAAAAAGTTAACTTTTTAAAAAACTAGCATTATAACGTAAAATAGCAGCATCAATTTACATTGATAAAGCACAGTAAACCAAACAGGTCAAACAGTCAGTCACACAGTACATCAAACAAGTTTGGAGCACAGAATTATTTCATTTATAAAAACACTTCAGAAAATGTGCATTTTTTGCAGCATTTAAAAAATCGCATTATAACTTTATTAAGTAGTTTTCAAAGACCTACATTACATTCATTTATGGAAAAAAAAGCAATAACTGCACCCAGTGTTTTTTGTCTGGTTCTTGTAGTGTTCGCTGAGAGAAATCTAGCCTGTTTAGGGCTTGAACAAGTGCACTGAAGTCAGGTGGACTATCTGAGGTGGAGATGCGAAGGACAGCACAAAGTGATCATCACTGAGAGAGGATCTGTGTCTGGATTTAGTTCAACTTCAACACTCAGCAGTCAAATTCTTGCATTTTTCTTGGTCTTTCCTCTCGTAATGGTGATTCAAATTGTAATCCCATGTTCTCCACACACTAAGCACACAGCTTTACCTCTGATTTCAGCTAATAAATACTGAGAAGTCCATGCCTTGTTAAAAACATTCTGCGGCAGTGTTACGGTTTTTAAAGTGAGCTGACATATTTAAGGGCTAAGAGCTCATTTCTTGGAAGCTGTCCAACACATTCGCTAACGTGCATAAGCACACTGATGGCGTTAATTAAGAAAAACAACAGTGGCCTTCAAAATACAAGCCGTGTAATTTAATTTCGTGTACCTGTCACAAAGCAATAGGTGTCGCTGTTCCAGTTTTACTACAAGCTCACGCCGGTCAAAGGTAGTCAGCGGGGGCCGTAAAATGCCCAGGGCTGCTCTACACAATACTAGGAAAAAAAGATCCCATATCCTATTTAGCATTTAGTGCATAGTTTACTTTACGATACACCACAGTTTCAGAGATTAAGCCCATAATATAGCACATCAGACAGTGACCAGGGAACAGTTTTGAACAAAGCTGAAAGAATTTACCACAGAGGGATAAAAGCTTGCTTTGAGGGTCACAAAAGAGCATGAAGTATTGTGAATTGTGGCAGTTTTGGAAACAGCCAAAAGAAATGCATTCATTATTGAATAGAGTACACCCTTAAATAGTTGGGCGTAGTTTTGGACATATTTTCAGTGATAAATATTCAGTGCCGTGCACTGCAGAAGACATGATGATGTACTCCAGTGGACCCAGAATATCCATCATGCTCTGTGTGGAAATGAAATGTGCTAATACAGTGAGCAAACCTATTTATATTTTCATTTATATTATTTACTAATTCCAATTCTTAGAATATATTTAGAAGTGTTGCTCATTTTCCACTGTAGGCATCAGTGCTTTGAGACCATTTCTAACACTAAGCACTGGAGAAGATGGAAGCTGCCCAAGTTTACAGAATTTATGGAAAGATTTTAAGACCCTTTCAAGTTTTGTACGTCTGCTCGTCTTAAAATGGGTTTATTAATATTCTTTTCTGAAAAGATTGGAGGGCGCCAGTCCATTGTAGGGCACACACACACCTACGACCAATTTAGCATCTCCAATCCACCTGACGTGCATGTCTTTGGGCGGCGGGAGGAAACCGGAGCTTCCGGAGGAAATACATGCAGATACGGGGAGAACATGCAAACTCCACACAGAAAGGACCCGGACCGTCCCATCTTGGGATCGAATCCAGGACCTTCCCGCTGTGAGCAACAGCCGTGCAGCCCCATAAAAGAACTCATTTCAGTTTTTGGTTACCTGTGTGGAGGCCCTTCATCAGCTCAGAAAATCAGGGCCCAGTTGCAAGTGTTATGACGAAAATCTGAATACTAACGCAAAGGGGTTTTTTTCTTCATCACTGCGAGATTGATTTAATATCTGAATCACAGCAAAACATGCAATACCTGAAAAGGCTAGAAAGATTTATTCATGCACTGTATGTCACAAACTCTTACAGTCCCAGAAATCCAAATTAAAAGCAGATCTGTCTGAAGATTTAAAGGCAGATGGTTTGTAATGAATAAAAACAATGCTTGTTGATTACTTTAATTTGAATGCACTTGGGCAGAACCAAGGAGGCCAACTTCAGACATATTTTCCCATAATTTTCCAGACATATCTTGGCTGATCAAGAAACTCTGATCTTTCTTTCTTTGTTAGCTTTGTTTAGACTGTGTGTTCTGAGTGAGAATGTTCTCCAGTAAACAAAGCCTGTTTGTGCATCCCAGTTCTGTCAGAAAACTAGTGAGGGCAATAATGGGGCATGCTATACGCACGCAAGCACACACACACACACACACAGACACACACACACAGCCTCATAATAATGTCCAATCTCCGTCCAAGGAAATACTAAAACAATTACAACAAATAAAATTACTCCAGTCAGCCTTGTTTATTCAAAGGCTGTTACTGTCAGTTTGTGTCAGTTCAGTTTTGTTCTGAATGATAAGAGCTCGTTTGTACTCATCATTTTAAATGAGAAGCAGTCAAGTTCTTCTTCCTCTCCTGGAGTTTACCTTTAGAAAAGTTTTTTGCCTTATTATCCAGTTAGTTCTGAGATAATCATGCATAATTCTGTTCTGAGTTCAGGCTAATCTCTGCTTCTGTCAGGGAAGTGCCTGAGGGTTTTGGATTTTGGACCGAAACAGATATCTATTTTGTCTTCCGGATGGTGCCTAAGCAGATCTGATACACCGATCCGCCCTGTGGCATCTGGCAAGGAGACGTTTGCAGAAGATCTTGTAAATTGAGAGATGGAGCTGTTTTGGATCCAAGGGGATCCTACTGAGATCTAGAAAACTGGAAGACCATGGCAGGGCTTTTCGCAATGACCTTCAAACCATTCCTGAACATTTTTGCAGTGTGTCAGGTCTCAGAGAGTCTCCTGCAGTTTGAGAATATCATTGTCATGAAAGGTGAAGCTTGATCTGCAACAGTGTTGAGGTAGTTGTCATGAGGTAGTTAGTAATATGTCAACACCTGACCCCAAAGTTTGGAAGTTTCCTTGAGCCAAACTGTCGCCCAGCACTGCTTCCCAGTTGAATTGTACGGGTGGATGTATGGATGCACACTTCTTTATTTGGGTGGATGGGGTAAATGCAGAGGATCGTTTAATTGTGGTGCACTGTGTCATGCTGAGTTGTTCGTAATGACACAATGACTTTCACTCCACCTTAAATTAAAATCCACATGAATCCCTGAATCCGCAGATTTCCCAGCTGAACACTGCATAGAGCAAAAAGAATAGGAATTACCAAAACTGCACAGTTAGACAACAAATACACGTGTATATTACACTGCAACAGGCTAATAAGAGAAATATTAAGCTGTGTTTGATTTCGTTACCAAGTCCACTGTCATTTCTATGGTCCCAACCTGAATAGCAAGCTAGCTTCCTTTAAGAAACAGCTCTGAACATCCCTATTTTTAATGTATTCCGGCCTGTACAGTACTGTGCAAAGAACGCTTTCAGAAATATAAATAATGATTTTTTATTTTGATCAATTTACAAAATGCAAAGTGAGCGAACAAAAGAAAAATCTAAATGAAATCAATATTTGGTGTGACTAACTTTTGCCTTCAAACCAGCATCAGTTCTTCTAGGCACACTTGCACAAATTCAGGGATTGTGTAGGATTATAGTCAGGTGTATGATCAACCAATTTTACCAAACAGGCGCTGATGATCATCAATGTCACACGGAGGTTGAAACACAGTCATGTTTGGAACAACCTACCAGCCGAGTTCCTTCAAAAACTGTGTGCAAGTGTACCTAGAAGAACTGATGCTGTTTTGAAGGCAAAGGGTGGTCACAGCAAATATTGATTTGATTTAGATTTCTCTTTTGTTCATTCACTGCATTTTGTTGATTGATGAAAATAAATGATTAACACTTCCATTTCTGAAAGCATTCTTTGTTTACAGCATTTTTTCACACCTGCCTAAAACTTTTCCACAGTACCTGAATGTGAAGCTAGCTTACCTTAAGAAATACCTCTTAATGTAGGCAAGGGTTAATTACAGAGAAAGCTAACATAAATCACAGTTAACCTAGTACTTAGTTGGCCAAGTAGTTAGTTTGCTGCAGTAAAAGACAGCAAATCTAGCTATCTCTTGGTTAATCCACTCGTTAGGCCAACTTTCTATAGTTAGAATCTCCATGTTTATGAAAACGTGATCTTAAGTGAAAGTGAAAGTGAAAACCCTTGTCATTGCGAGGTCACAGCACAGCATACGTGAACCACAATGAAATTGGACCTCTGCATTTAACCCATGCACACAAACACCGTGCAGCAGTGGGCAGCTATTGAAAGCGCCCGGCGAGCAGTGATGGGGATGGTACCTTGCTCAAGGGTACCTCAGGGCAACCTACTTGTGAAGGAATTGAACCCACAACTCCCTAACCACTAGGCCACCGCTGCCCCAGAATAAGAATTTATTATACATTTGTACCATATAAGGGCAATAAATATAATGTGATATATACGAATAAAAGCTGAAGAATACTTGAGAATACTCAAATAAATCTGCTGCAACTGAATCTTTAACAATGTTTTTAACATAACAGTCTCTGAGTCAGCATCCC
This sequence comes from Hepsetus odoe, assembly GCA_017165825.1. Classification (NCBI taxonomy): domain Eukaryota; kingdom Metazoa; phylum Chordata; class Actinopteri; order Characiformes; family Hepsetidae; genus Hepsetus; species Hepsetus odoe. The sequence goes on along the minus strand of CM029373.1, from coordinate 13,039,497 downwards.
CGCTCCCTCCCTTCCTTTAGCTCACTTTATCTCCGTATGCTGCTCCATCCTGCTGGCATAGCCAATGCCTGCTGTCGGGAATCAACGTCAGCACACACACACACACACACACACACACACACACATGCACGCACGCACACACACACACACACACACACACACACACACACGCCCACACACACACACACGCTGGCAACTATACAGTTACATACTAACCCAGGATTTACTTCATTAGCAGAAAGCACTGGATTTATTTGCAGTGTGTGCAGTGTTTGGGGGTTAGATGGATGAGAATGCTTCAGATTTCCCCCCTGCTGCTAACTCAGCAGCCTGTATTTTATTAGTGCTGTTTACTTGTTTGATTGTGTCGGAAGCTGAATGCTAGTGCCAGTGTTTAATGTGAGTTGCTGATGGACTCTAGTGCGTCTAGAGCTGCAGTTTGTGGCATTTAATTATGGTCTGGGTGGCAGTGGTCCAGTGGTAGGATACTTGCCTATGGATCTATGGCTCAAGAGGTCCCAGGTTTGAATCCCACCTCTGGCACTATCACCACTGGGTCCCTGAGCAAGACCCTTAACCCTGAGTTGCTCCAAGGGGACTGTCCCTGTAATTAGGACCTGTAAGTCGCTCTGGATAAGAGCGTCTGCTAAATGCCGTAAATGTAAATGTAAATGTCTGAGGAGGGCAAGTGGGGGCTTTAATGTTAAAGATCGCTGATCTTCAGTCAGATACAAATACAAAAGTGTGCACACATAGACGGACACATACACACACACACACACACATACATAAACGCATGTTCTGCATAACTTTATTTGTAGTCTTACCCTTGTCCTAACTTCAGTAACCAAAATCTGAAGCTGACCTTAATCCCAGGAACCAGAGGCAGTAATGAAAACCTAAACCTAACGCTAATCTAACCTTAACATATGTAGCCAAAACGTAAACCTAACCTTAACCTCAGTAACCAAAGTCTAAACCTAACTCTGATTTTATTTCCAGTAGCTCAAACCTAAACCTTACCTAACCAGCGATGAAAGAGAGAACCTGGAGAGATGGAAATCTGCGCTAGAGAGAGAGGAATGGAAGTGAGTTGGACAAAGACAGAATATTTGAGTCTGAACGAAAGGTACCAGTAAGAGTGAAAGGGAAGGTTTACAGGACGATAGTGAGACCAGATATGTTGTTGATGCTGCAGACGGTGGCGCTGATGAAGATGTAAGGTGTAAGTCGAAACACAATGGCGTATGTTAGCGTTCTGGGTACCCCAACTTCCACACTCATGCGCCGCATTACTGCGTATTGTTCCACCATGTGCACAGCCAAAAACTAGTTAATCGTAGTCTCGTAAGTCCGACGCAAACGGCGTAAGACGTAACGATTACGTTTTTTATGTGAGTTAGCGTCGTAAACTCGAAATTTCATACATCGGGTCTGTTGTAACTCGAGGACCCCCTGTATATTAGAGGGACAGCTCAGGTTGGATGTTTCAGAGACAAAGTTAGAGAAGAAAGATCGTGTTGGTGTGGACATGTTCAGAGGAGAGACGAGGATTATATTGGACATGGTGAGAGGGGACATGCAGTGGTCAGTTTGAAGGAGGAAGATGCAGAGGACAAGAAGGAATGGAAACGAATGATCCGCTGTGGTGACCCCTAAATGGGAGAAGCCGAAAGAAAAAGAAGAAGAAATGGATGAATGCAAGGTCACACGCACAATGCCATTTATTCCCCCAAAAGACTGCAAACACATTCTGTTCTGCTGCTGCTACATTCATATTAACGGATTAAACTACTTTTATTTTTAGTTATTATCCAGATATTGTCTTTAATTGTATGTGGATCTGTATAAATCATTGTATTTCAATGCTTAGTCTCGACAGCATCATCCTCATCCTTGCTGTCTCACACACTCCCATAGATCCCAAAGCACACACACACACACACACACACACACACACACACACACACTCACACACACACACATATCAGCTGCGCACTCTTTCACCAGTCCCAACGGTGCAGTTTCATTCCATCTGTGTGATTTAAGCGCCTGCTGAACAGAGCCGATAAAGAGACCAGGCTGGGCGTTGAACAGGAGGATGCGCTGATAAGCAGGGAAATGAAGCGGAAAATAATGAACACTGTGAGTGAGAGGCACTTTTATTCCAGATCATTCCCACCTGTCACTATTCCTGCAAGTACTAATAGGAGATTTTATCCTCACTCAACACAATAGATGTCCAACCCTCTTTTCTCCTCCCTGATGTTCTTGTCCTTGTTCCTGTCCTTTTGGGGTTTAATAATCTTGTCTTCGACTCCCAGCTGTAATCAGACTCCAGTTTCATTTATGGACGTTAATGAGTTAATGCAGTCATCAAATGCTTCTTTCACAAAGTTCAGTTTAGTTGACTTGGGCTTAGCTAATTAGAATGCAGTTTAGTTGAGCTGCAGCTGAGCTGGTTTGAGCTGAGCCGAGTTGCACTGTGCTGAACTGAAATGACAGACATTGAGCTATGTTGAGCTGAGCTGAGTTGGCTTAAACTGAGTTGATATTTGATGAGATGATCGGAGTTGGATTGAGGTTAAATTGAGTTGAGCTGAGCTGAGCTGAGCTGAGCTGAGCTGAGCTGAGCTGAGCTGAGCTGAGCTGAGATGAGATGAGTTGAGATGAGAGCTGTCCGAAGTGCTGAAGTTCAGAAAGAGGTTTTCACTGTTTGGCACTGAGGACTGTTTACTGTCCTGTCTCTCTCTCTCTCTCTCTCTCTCTCTCTCTCTCTCTCTCTTGCTCTCTCTCGCTCTCTCTCTCTTGCTCTGTCTAGCTCTCTCTCTCTCTTGCTCTCTCTCATGCTCTCTCTCTCTCTCGCATTCTCTCGCTCTTTCTCTTGCTTTCTCGCTCTCTCTCTATTTCTCACTCTCTTTCTCTCTTGCTCTCTCGCTCTCTTCTCTCTTGCTCTCTCTCTCACTCTCTCTTTCTTGCTCTCTCTCTCTCTCTCACTGCTCACTCTCTCTCTTGCTCTGTCTAGCTCTCTCTCTCTCTCTCTCTCTCTCTCTCTCTCTTGCTCTCTCTCGCTCTCTCTCTCTTGCTCTGTCTAGCTCTCTCTCTTGCTCTCTCTCATGCTCTCTCTCTCTCTCGCATTCTCTCGCTCTTTCTCTTGCTTTCTCGCTCTCTCTCTATTTCTCACTCTCTTTCTCTCTTGCTCTCTCGCTCTCTTCTCTCTTGCTCTCTCTCTCACTCTCTCTTTCTTGCTCTCTCTCTCTCTCTCTCACTCTCTCTTTCTTGCTCTCTCTCTCACTCTCTCTCTCTCTCTCTCTCTCTCTTTCTGTGCTTCTAGCACTACGTTAATTCAAATATAAATGAGATGGGAGCTGGGGTGCTCCATAAGTGCATGTCTGTGTGTGTGTGTGTGTGTGTGTGTGTGTGTGTGTGTGTCTTTGGGTGTGATGGAGAGAGGCCCATTACAAACTGACAGGTTAAAACATTGGGGCTCTTATAGTAGCCATGCTGCTTTTCCTGTCTTTCCACTTATTTCATAGGATTATCTGTTCATTCCTTCTGTGCTGATCCTGGGGTTAAACCCGAACTAACTCTTTGTACTGTTAGTATACCCAAGGCGGTTGGGTAGCCAGTCGACCAGTGGAGTTTTTGGTTCCTCTCCTCCATAGTCGTCCGGCTTTAGCTTCTAGCCTTCAGTTTTTAGACCATGCTATAACCTAAGACTTCCAACTATGTAAAGCGCCTTGAGGCAACTCTGTTGTGAAAGGCACTATACAAGAATACATTGAATTGAATTGAATCTCTCCACCTGTCCATCCATCCATTTCAGCATTTATATAAATGAGAATGTGTTGTAAATATAGTGGGATGGTCTAATTTGCTCTTAAAGTGATGACCTAGTGATTAGGTACTTGAGGTACTCTTGATTAGAAATGCAGCCATTGCAGCCCATTGGTCCTGCTGTGTTTGGATTGTTAAGTGCCGTGGACAAATTCACTTCAAGCTATTCACAAGGAGTTCCAGCAGAAGGAACTTCATTCATTCATTCATTTCATTTCTGTTTATTTATTACAACTTCTATTGCTTAAGATTTTACTTACTGTAAGTAGTTCTTTCTAGAAATGATCTTCATTTAGTGGATACGTTTTCTTAAATGTTTTGGGCACAATTTATGTTGAATTATGTAACGTATAAAAAAATGTTACATGATTACCATGACTGTATTTCATGCTGTGTTATTTATTTAATCAAATAAACGTTCATTCTGTTAAAATATGTAAACGTCAGCAAACGTAACCTGGCCAGGGTGCCAAAACAATTGCATACTATATGCCTGTATAGTGTTGCAGTGTGACATTGTTAAAGAAACAGAGAGAATCTGATGAAATGAGCTTTTAAAAACTTGTTTCTCTGTGCTTTCCAGTGACAGATGAGGACACAGTCAAGCGATACTATGCCAAATTTGAGGAGAAATTCTTTCAGACATGTGAGAAGGAGCTGTCCAAAATCAACACCTTCTACTCAGGTAAACTTTAATTGTTATTCTGCATGATTTTAAAGGTACAAAGGAAAAGACGTGCTTCTCTTGTGTTGCTCTTAAATACTTAAGATATAGAAAAATAATGAAAAGGTGATGGTTTGAGGTGACAAAAGGATTTGCGGGGTGTGTGTGTGTGTGTGTGTGTGTGTGTTTGAGTGTGTGTGTGTGTGTGTGTGTGTGTGTGTGTGTGTGTGTGTGTGTGTGTGTGTGTGTGTGTGTGTGTAAATGAGGGAGAAAAAAGTGAAACAGGTTACATGTATGCAGACCATCCCTGAGATCATCTACCTTTAAGACTTAGTTAAGCTTGTTAGGTTACTTTTTGCTCCATTGCAGGAGGGAAGTGTTTAAACTGGTTAATCCGGATCAGACGTTTGATTAATGAGTGAAAGTGAAAGTGACTATTCTTCTCATTATGAAACAAAGCGCACAACGGCAAAATTAGACCTCTGAATTTTACCCATACACACAAAACCAAACGTACAGCATGGATTAGCTATTGAAAGTGCCCAGGGAGCAGTGACAGGGACAGTACCTTGCTCAAGAGTATCTCAGGGCAACATACTGGTCTGGGATACGAACCCACAGTCTTGCGATCCAGGGACCAACTCACTAACCACTAGACCACTGCTGCCCATATTTTACACCCTCCCTGTCGGGGAATCGATCCGGTCTTCCGCGTGACAGGCGGCGATACCGTCCATTACACTGACGAGGTCCGTACTAATGTGAGTGTATGAGCAAAATAAATAAGCCTTACTTAAGAATACGACTGCTTCATGTGTCTGGAAAGAGAAAAAATGAAGAATAACCTACACATTTTGTAAATGTTATTGTCAGACGATGCTTTGTAAATGTGTGTTGATTGGTCAGATGAGCAGGATGAATCTACTTCAATAGGAGATTCTTTCCTCTAGGTTATAAGTAAAGTAGTTTCTTTTAACTACTTTATAAGTAAAAAAAAAGTTTCTGACCATGTATTATATATTGACCTCTATAAAAATACATTAAAATGCAGAAAAGTCATCAGGTCATCTCTCTCTTAGTGCTTTAGTCTGTGCGCAGCGATAACAGTGAGCGGGGAAAGTACACCAGGACAATCACTGTTTATAAGATTTCATTGTTAGTTATCTTGAATCTGTAGCTCAATTATAAAACCCAAAAGAAATCAAACTAGTCTAGGGTCAATGACTTTAAAAGTCTACTCCAGTGACCTTTTGCCCCTGGTGGTCAGTGCTTACAGGGACACACTTCCAAACCGGAGAATGTTGCTAATATTGTCAGGGTGCTGTTTCCATGCTACCCTGTTCTCATTGGCTCTGCTGGCCAGAAACACGCCTACACGTCATACACACTCGCTGAGGATGATGTAACGTCTCACAGTCTGACCTGAGTGTGATCGGCAGTGTGTGTGTGAGGGGCTGTGCTATATTCAGACCCATTTACATCTGCCGTAACACAAGACGTGTCACGGTAGAGACCATGGCAAGAGACACACGAACACTCCGGCCCGAAGTTGCAAGCTGTGGGAAATCCAGTGGTCAGAACTGGAGTATTTTCTCGATTCCACACTTTTCTCCCCCCTAAAAGAACTAAACGAATACAACATAAACACATTCCCTTACTCTAGTTCCTCAAGGAAGTGGATGTGTTCACATATTAAATGCGGACATTAATTTAAAGGATGGAGACATTCATTTAAAGGAGAGTTGCGTTAATTTATTTTTGTTGAATTAACTGGGTGTTGATGAACAGTCTTGTTTTTATATCTCATATTGAAATATATTTTTATGTGTTTTTATATAACATATTTTATGTTAGCCTGACCTGCTCATTACAAACATTTACTGATGTGTTGGTGGCAGGTTAGTGTGTGTGTAACGCTGATATGAGTGTCTGGTACAGTGGTGTTGCTGAGGTTTAAGCAGACGACAGTGTCAAAACTGGGTTGAGTGCCACCTTTTTTAAGTCTTAAAACTTAAATCTAGAGATTTACTTTTAATTGCCTTAATCTCTGAGCATCATGTTCATGTATTCGGGCTGTTATGATTTTATTGGACATTGACGACTTTCTTCTGGATAACCTGCCATGCACACTATAATTGTTCGTTTCTCTACTGATTGTGGACTTTTGAACATTAACATTATCTGAAGGATGGCAATAGTCACTTGGAAATTAGCCCGAGCTAACCTTTGTGACCCCACAAACTACTAAAAGCCTTTCTCTTGGGGTGATCTTTGTTGGTTGACCATTTCTTTGGAGGATAAAAATCAAACCCTACAACAGTGTTGGATTGTTGTAAGGTTTAAGTATGTTTTTTTTTACATCTTCTAGTCTGAAGAGCATCAACCTTTTTTTTCAGAGGTCCTCGAGGCCAGTTCTGAAGGCCATTAGTCTCTTTGATGTGGTGGGTCCAGTCCTAAAACTTCATTGCTTACTTTAGGATTTCTTCCACTGGGATTATAATGGGGCACACGCCCCAGTAAATCGGGTATAATGATGCTTCTGCAGAAGTTTCTTGTGCTGATTTACCATCACCACTGCAATTACATTCAGAACTAGGCTTAGTCCATGTCTAGAAAAATGGCATATATTGTGAATAAAATGATGCAGGATTGAAGAGTGGTAGAGGAAAGGCTAGCGGCTGACAGGTTAGAACTCAGAGCACATCACCTCCAGTTGCCCTGCAGGTCAGTCTGGTTTGGGGATCATTACAGTGAGTAACACACTACCTGGAACTCATGCATTTGCTGAAGTCTACTTCCTCTGAAACTGAGATGTATGTTTTCACCACTCACTCACACACACACACACACACACACACACACACACACACACACACACACACTGCACCCCTGGGTGATGTATCAGTTTTCCAGGAAAGGAGTGCCTATATCCGGAACTCTTTCTGACTCACTGTGCAGACACAGAGCCCATGGAAATTGGCTTGTCAGCTGGGAATTCTTACTTATTTTAGTCGTAAAAAGCAATCAATTTTTATTACCTGTTTATTACCTTTTACTTATACACCCATCAGTTCCCTTATGTACAGTGGATAGCTGTTTTGTTGCACATGCTGTGATGTCTGTTCTTTACCCCTTTAGCTATGGTCTGTTTTTGGCCACAGAGTTACTTTTGGCTGGATATTTTTGATTAGTGGATCGCTTTCAGTCTAGCAATGATGGTGGGCATTACTGGAATCAGACTGTAATTTATTATCTTTTTTCTGTGTGTGTGTGTGTAAAAGTGTTAGTATATATTGTGTTTTATTTCTCTGTTCATTTTGCTTTCATTTATCTATTTATTTTGATATGTACTAACATATTTGACTTTAGAAATTTGGAATACTGTCTTCTGTCTGCATCACTTCTGGATTTCATTGGCTGCTGGTAAAGAGCTGAAGGCTTGATGCAGTGGTGGCTAAGCAGTGATTGGAGGGTTGAGGAAAATCCAGGGTAGATTGGACTATATGGCTCCTTTCATACTTAATGTCATAGTGCTTGTGATTCTGAATGTGATGAGTCTGACTGTAATATTGATTCTAAAGGGCTTCTGATTTTGTTTCCAGTTTAATTGATTTTGGTTTAATTGGGATTTTGGGATTCTGAGGATTCCGACTTTGGGATTATGGCACCAATTATGATTTTTCTGATTGTGACTATGATTCTGCTTTCTTTTGTTTGGTTTTGATTATGAGTCTGCAGTCTGACTTTGATTGCAGTGTGTTTCCGATACAGGTTTTGTTTTGAATATGTTTGTCATCCAGATTATGAATTTTGATTGTAATTCTGTGTGTGAAAGGTCAGTGACAGTTTGATTGTGGCTCTGATTTAGATCCTGATTTTGGTTGAAAAGAATGTAAATTAAATTGCTTGTGCTAGCACACATACTATGTAAACAGGGAGCAGTGTTACAGAAGGTACCTTGCCCAAGGGTACTTAAGTGTAACCTACTGGTCCAGTATTGGAACCCAGGACCTTTGGATCATGAGGCCAAGTCCTTAACCACCAGGCCAATGCTGATTGTGATGTGTGTGTCTTTGTGTGTGTAGAAAAGCTAGCAGAGGCCCAACGACGCTTTGCCACTCTGCAGAATGAGCTTCAGTCCTCGCTGGACGCTCAGCGGGAGAGTAATGTCCCAGGCTTGAGGAATCGCAGGAAAACGGTCTTTCCACTGACCAATGAGGAGCGCAACAAACACAGAAACATCAAAGACCTGAAACTGGCCTTCAGTGAATTCTACCTCAGTCTCATCCTACTGCAGAACTATCAGGCTAGTTAAATACACCTCACTCACATATACCTCCTGAAACGGTCAAAGCGAATCATTTCGAAAATAATGATCTGCTCTCCATTTCCAGAATCTGAACTTCACCGGTTTCCGGAAGATTTTGAAGAAGCATGATAAGATCCTGGAGACGTCGCGTGGAGCGGACTGGCGTGTGGCTCATGTGGAGGTGGCTCCATTCTACACCTGCAAGAAGATCACCCAGCTCATCTCAGAGACTGAGGTACAAATTCCAGTTCTCTTGGCAAAGCTTTTTATAGAGATCATATGGACTATTTATGTGCAGCTGAACAACTGGGTCAGGAATAGGTGCACCTATTAAAGTAGCTGAGTTCACTCATTAGAAGGTCTGTCTGGATACTTTTGGACATAAAGTGTGTTGTTTTTTGATATTTTGTGTGTAGACATTGGTCACAACTGAGCTGGAGGGGGGCGATCGGCAAAGAGCCATGAAGAGGCTCAGGGTGCCTCCTTTAGGTGCAGCACAGGTATACACATTCATATATAAACACACAAAGACACACACGGACATCTTCTGCAATGTGTAACGGTTTTCTCTCTCCTGCACCAGCCTGCTCCTGCATGGACAACGTTCAGAGTGGGTCTGTACTGTGGAGTCTTCATCGTCCTGACTGTAGCTTTCGTCCTCACCGGTATTTTCACCATCCCTGCTAAACACTTGCTCTCTTTTAGTAATTCACTAGAGCCAAGTTGTTAGTTTTATTGAAAAATCTGATTTTCCCCTTTATCTCAGATTCAAGAGTCAAGAGTCAAAGTTTTCCTCTTTTGTTTACAATGGAGCTACAAAACTTGCTGCTATTGCTAGCCAAACTAACATACATTTGAGCAAAAAAAAAGATAACAGTGTGTCATACAGTGTCAGGAGCCACATAAAAAGGGTTAACTGTGATTATTTAAGAATTCAGCATGGTTTAAACCCTGCAAAACGTGTATGTAGGCAAACTGCCTGATACTTATTGGTGGGCTTCAATTGCTGGATAGCTACTTTAGTCTCAAAGCTCCAGTTCTGAGCTAAAGAAGCAAATGGGTGACCCCTACACAGACCCTCTATATTATTGGAAAGGATGTCATTTGTTCCTTGTAACCAAATAAACCTGCCTGTTTTCCTGCAGGTGCTGTTTTCTTCCATGATAAGAACATCTGGCCGATGGTGCGGATGTATCGTGGCAGCTTCTTGCTCATTCAGTTCCTCTTTCTGTTGGGCATTAACACATATGGCTGGAGGCAAGCTGGGGTCAACCATGTGCTCATATTCGAACTGAACCCTCGCAACAACCTGTCCCACCAACACTTATTCGAGGTACACACACTCTGAATTCTCAGCCAGAAAGAGAATGGATGAAAATCGGAAGGTTGTAGGTTTAAGTCCCAGACCAGTAGCTTACCCTGAGGTACCCTTGAGCAAGGTACTGATCCCATTACCAGCCCCACAATTATATATATATATATATATATGGGATTAATAGGATGTTAATATACTGAGATTATAAATATTTGTGCACGTTTTTGTTTTTTTCAAGTGCACAACGATTTCTGTCAGTCCTATGATTTCTTCAGCTCTACATTCAAAAATAAACCATCACTTTGAGTTCAGAATGCTTTTGGCTCATTCTGGCTATAGTTTAGTACAGAATTAGAGTAAAATTATAAATATCAGGTTGATTTAGAATGAAATATTATTTTTTCAAAATCAGGAATGAAGTCTTAGAGCAAACTCAGCTCAGTTCAGT
>CM029373.1:12886424-13023924 GCA_017165825.1 Hepsetus odoe | reverse complement strand
ATGGAGCTACAGATGGAGAATATGCGTGCGGTCAGTTAGAAGGAGGAAGATGCAGAGGACTGGGAGAAATGGAGACAGGTGATCCCTAACGGAGAGCAGTCGAACGTAGAAGAAAAAGATGAATGCCACTCTGAAGTAAAATGTAATAAGCAGAGGGGAGCTTTTGTTTAAAAAGTACTTTTGGGGGAGCACCGGTGGCCTAGTGGTTAGGGAGTTGGCCCCTGGATTGGAAGATCATGGGTTCGAATCCATTACAGTAGGTTGCTCTGAGGACCCCGTCACTGCTCCCCGAGCATTTTCAATCGCACGTGTGTATGGTAAAATGCAGAGGTCAGCGGTGACCTAGTGGTTAGGGAGTTGGCCCCAAGATCAGAGGGTCAAGGGTTTGAATCCCAGACCAATAGGTTGCCCTGAGGTACCCTTGAGCAAGGTACGGTCCCCATCACTGGGCACTTTCCCCAGGCACTTTCAATAGCTGCCCTCTGCTGCATGTATGTAAGTGTACGGGTGAAACGCTTTCACAATGACAAGTTATCACTTTCACTTCACCTGAAAGCTGAACCCATAGCTGGAGGCAAACCATTATGCATTACCAGATCTCTCTCTCTCTTGCTCTCTCTCTCTCTCTCTCTCTCGTTCGCTCTCTCTTTCTATTACATTATTATAACATGGATACATATAATTGTGAGTAATCAGCTCCAAACTTGTTCTGCAGGTCATGGGAAATGTGACAGTTACTCATACGGACTACGTGCCATCATCCAGTGTTTACCTGCCTGGCTGAGATTTGTACAATGTCTCAGACGCTACCGCGACACAAAGAGAGCCTTTCCACACCTGGTGAATGCTGGGAAATATTCCACCACTTTCTTTGTGGTGGCTTTCACAGCCCTCTACATCACTCACAAAGGTAGGAACTGCAGGTTTACCTGCACAGACACTACAGAAGACCTATTTGAGATACATATTACACGCCTTAAATAGAAATCAAACAGAAAGGGCGATTACAAAAAGGAGACATAGATTACACGCTGCGGAAAACAGATGACAGCCCTGAGAGTTTGTATATTGAGGCACAAATTCCACACTAGATACAGATTATACATCTGAGGCACAGATTGTACCTGTGAGAAAATAAGTTGCAATTTGGTCAAAGATTTAAATGAACACATGAGACACAGATCAGGTCCAATGGTGTTTTACATCACAAGCATAAAACAAAACATTATTTTTACAGTAAAGTTTCCATTAACAGCTTGATGATTGAGAATGAACAATAAGCTTCACCATTAGTTGCCCAGACAGCTGATGATGAAAGTCTTCAAGTCATTATCCTACAGATTGTTAAAAGCAAGTTTCCCCATACAGTGAACTCCCACTCTGAATGCTGTTTATCAAAGAAACACCTGATTTAAGAAAAAGTTAAATGATAAAAAAAAAAAAATGTTGCTTTTCCATAATTGTGACTCTTTAATGTTATTTTGGCAGCAATGGCCGTATCAGTTGAGATGGACAGAATGTGGTGCTTTGTGAAAGATGTGTGTTCATGAAGGTGGGGAAGGAGTTTTGTTACAATAGGGAGAGAAAATGTGACCCTGAAAGAAACGTCTACAATGAACTTCCATTTGTCTTTGTCTACATCAGATATCCTGAAAGATGATTCTTCAAACATTCATCTTTCTCATTAATTTCTCTCTCTCTCTCTCTCTCTCTCTCTCTCTCTCTCTCTCTCTCTCTCTCACTCACGCTCTCACTATCTCTCTCTCTCTCTGTCTATCTCTTTCTCTCCTTGTCTTTGTCTCCCCTCCCCAATAATTCACTCTCTGAACTGGTATCTTCTCGGAAACAGAACTTCAGTACAAATCGATCATTTCAAAGCACTCTACTAAGCTGCTTGATCCATTTCATTATTTATATACACAACCGTGCCTAGTAATTTATTTATTTCCTTTAAATGTCAGCCTTTTAAATTGAAGCTGAGGCTAAATGTTATTCTGCCGCAATTCATATTTTACTTTTTTTCTTTTTGAACTGAATGTGATCTGCAGTGCAGCATGAGTAAGGCCGGTTATAGTATTTCTGTCAGGGTTCTCTGTGCTTGAGTATAAAGCATGAGAGCAACCTGTTTGTTATTCAGACAGATATTGAGCAGTCTTTCTGAGGTCTGTATAGAGATTGTCTGGAGCACTGATGCAACACTACAGTTTGCAGTGATTTATTTATTTAGATTTTTCTTCAGGTCTCAGGTAAAAAGAGCAGTTTGCCACCTTTCTTAATCCTGTACCAACCTGTTATTCATGTAAAACTTTAGGAGCCCTTAGATAAATTACATTTTTGATTATTTCCTAAATGGAAATGAGCACACATCCTCTACAGACAACACACTTATGGACATTTTAATGGGACATGAATTTTGATTTGATTTGCTTGATGATAACATATTAGAAAAACATTATATGTTAATGTTGCAAAGGTTATGACAAATCTGATTTTTCTAAACAAAAATTGTGAAAGTGCCATTTTCCCCATTCCATGTAGCTGCCCTATTTAAATTTTTACCCTATTTTTACTTAGAAAAAATACGTAATTTGAGGTGTATCAAAAATCTTTTGCATGCTACCCATAACAGACAAAATGTTTCAGTTTTATTGTCAGCGTGTTGTAATAATTACTCCTTAAAATCAGGGATTTTCTTGATACTGACTTTATTGAAGAAAGAACTTATTTGTAATGTGAATATAATTATTCTTAATTGTAGTATAGATATAGTAATAACTCTTATTTTGAAATCTTGTGTAACAGTCATAATTTTGATATAGTAATGTATTATTTGGCTTTATTATTTCAAATTTGAGACAAAACTCTGAAAAACTGAAAAAGTCAAACTTTATTTATCAAACTGGACATACTGTTGCCAGAAACAGAAAAAGGAGAAGGAAAAGAGGGCTTTTAAACCAATGAACGTTATATTAATAGGGCTCTATAATGCACTTGGTCATATCTTTTTATAAATCAGTCCTATCTGTGAGCCATCAGTAGTTGATCATTTTTAAACAAATCTGCTCTTAAAGCCTTTTATTAAGCAATGAGATGAGAGAGTGGGCAGGGACAGGGTGTAGCTGGAGAAAGTGTGGACCAATCAGAACCTGAGGATTATTTCAAGCAACTGTGGAATGGAAAAAATTCAATTTTAGATATTTGATTAACTTTTCCCATTATTATTACAGTGTGTCCTGCAGTTTGATGGTTGCTTCAACTAGGTGGAGAAAATGTATAACAGGGGAGAAAGTTGGATGCATTTCATTTTATTTTTTTAAACTATCACTTTAAGACCGAGCCACTGACTGTAACTCTAAGCCTCCACTGAAAGCTCCTGAATGTGCTGTCAATTCTAATATATAATTTACGGATCGGCCATTAAGAGTGTATAGCGGCAGTAAGTAGGGCACAGTCACATCACCATGGCTTTTGCACTTTACCCTTTAAAATGTGGGTTTGTGAAAGAGCACACAGGAGACAAATGATATACTTGTGGTTATTTAATTGTTTTCTTTTTTATCTAAAATCAGTCAGAAGACTGGACACAGCTGTTTTTAACATTTTTATAATAATTCATTTTAAGTAAATAGTGAAATGATATAAAATACCAATAGAAAAGTAAAGACATTCAATACTGCGATGTAACACATAGGAGATTATGGAGAGACCAAAAAAAGTGCTAAGCAAATATCTAAATCTTCATTTCTCTTCTTCAGAGTAGCCTTCTTGGGCATTCCTACAGCTTTACCTACTCTTGGTCTTCTCTGCTTCTTGTGGAGCCATTGGGGATGCTTTTCCAGCAGGACTGAAAATAAATGCATGCACACAGCAGTCAGTTCTTACCTTACAGGGAAAAGTGAAAGCAACAGCAGTGCACCAAAAAGTAAAGCACTCTTTCACATCAAACAGTTCTCTTACAGCTAAAATTACTGCAAGATGTTGAGTTTTTAGGGTTGTATTTATTACCAAATCAGATGTTTACATCAGGCATGGTCATACAATACTTTCAAAACTATGACATACTGTTGTACTAAATAAAATAAATAGGACTCTCTGTGTTCAGTCCATAATGAAATATGCAGTTTTGCAGAGATTTTTAAGTGCTGACGAAGTATAATATGTGCATATGTTCAGACTATTTGGTAATTTTAGGGCTGCAACGATAACTGCATCATAGCCTTACCACATCATTATAAGATGCTGGTGCTGAACCCATAACTACTCCCATAACACACACATACCAAATACAAACTCTCATTTAACTCGTTTACAGATATAATCAAGTAGGAATTATCGCAAACTGCATGGTGGCACTCTTGTTAGTAAATTTCTATCGTGCTGCAGCCCTGAATATTATTCACACTCTGGCAGTGTGCCCATAGTTACTCCCATCAGAGACATTTCCTCATCTGGTTTTAGAAGAAGCTGATGCAGCTGTTTAATAAGCAGGCAATGATGAAGGTCAGACTAACACAACAGATATGTGTATGTATGCAGTGCAAAATAAGTGAGGAATTTTCTCTGTGCCACAATTTGATTTTACTTATTATTAACATGACTTACTTAGATTGATTTATGAGAAATCTGCATCTTATCACACAAACTATGCACGGCCCTGCCCACCAACTGCCCAGGGTGCAGGATTTAAAGGCCACACTCAAATAACAATCATCATCAAGTCCTAATCAAAGAGATGTCTAAGTTTAGACCAAATCAGTTTGTCAATTTTAGATTTAAATGCCCATTCTTTGAGACAATGGTATTGACACATACTGTAACGGTTTGGTGGGTTGGACCAGACATAAGAGTCAAGAGTCTGGAACTGGGGTTTATTAGACATAGACATGAACAAACAATCACACAAACACTAAACTAAATGTGTTGCTCACAGACATGAACCGAACAGGAAACCCAAATGACTGACGCTCTGCTTTGACTCATTGGGATCTTTATATTGTTGGACCAATGAGGTGCCAGGTGTGCCCAGTCAGGGCAGAGCATCACATAATATATATATATATATATATATATATATATATATATATATATATATATGAACACAAAACAAGCTGCTCAATCGGAAGTGTAGAATAGCCACTTGTCCATAAACTCTCATGCTTTGAACAGCCCTCGTTTGGTATCTATCATGCAGATGATGCATTTAGGCCCTTGCAGAAGTTTTATACTTCAGTAAGGTCTTGATAGTTCTGTCAAGATTCCACCGTACCCTAAAATGTTTTTTGTAGGCATGACATTGTGAGAGATGACAGTATGCAGTCAGTCAGTCATTTTCTGGGCCGCTTGTCGCGGAGGGGTGCTGGAGTCCATCCCAGCTCACATAGGTTGAAGGACAGGGACACACCCTGGACAGGTCTCTATAATGCAGCCTATCGCAGGGAGGAGCGAACCGACAGGGATGGCACCTTGCTCAAGGGTACCTCAGGGCAACCGACCGGGAAGGGGTTCGAACCCCCAATCTTTTGATCCGGGGGCCAACTCCCTAACCACTAGGCCACCCCTGCCCCTTAATGCAGCTGGATTATATAAACTCCAAAGTTTGCAATAATCAGTGCAATCTAGCTAGCAAGCTGTGCAGCACCATATGTGTACGACAGTAGTCATTTGTCTTCATTCCGTTTTTTGCAAAATATTATAAGAATATCCAGTTGTGAAGCCAGTGTTGTGAATTGAATCTCATTGTCTGCTGAGTAAGTGACCTTAAAAAGGAAGAGACAGTTTGCTGGTTGAAAAATGAATGAGATGGCTTGCATCGCTCAACATGGTAGAATTTTAAAGGAGAATCACACCTTTCAGTCAGCTCGCTGGGGAGATATGCTCAGTAGCTACAGAAACTTGACAAAAACGTGTCTTGTACTTGTACATATTAGCCAGCTGTAAACTTTAGTTTTTTTCTATGCCCCTCTTTAGAAGCAGGTCACTTGCCTGGAGGGGGTAGTGCTACTTTAAAAAAACACATACAACAAAATAATGCTGTTATTGCTCTTTGCCTCTTGAGGATTATTAAAAAGGAAATAGAGTTATTGTGTATTTTGGATGTGAAGGGTCAGTAGTATGTTGGTACGGGTCGGTTAAAGGTAAGTGTGTCAGTAGGTTAAGAAGTCTGGAGGTCACCGTAGCTCTGCTAAACTGGAGTGATCAGCTTTAAGCACACAAACATTGCAGATACAGAGCAGAGCTCTATATATATGAAAGGTAGGCCAAGGGAGAGATAGAGGTAGGGAGAAAGAGAGAGAGAGAGAGAAAGGTTGGAAATTTTTCTAGCCGGAGAAGCAGGACTGTAATTACCTTCCTGCCGAGAGCCTGAATAGTGTGTGATGCGTCAAGAATACAGATGAGCAGCAAGATTTATAGGACACAACAGTGTCTGCACTTTCTGTAGCTTGATGGCTTTATCATAGCTATGTCAGACCACTCTGCTCCACACATGCAAACCATCTTCTCTTCATCTCCCTTCAACGATCACGTTATCTGCCGTTTGCTGCTTTATTTTCATTCATTGTTGTATTCGCTGCACAGTGCAGGGAGCCACCAAGATTGTGTCCAATGCAAAAAATAGTCCCCACTCAGGGTCTCTGTCCTACCAGTCTTCACCCCAGTCTTTATCACACCATCATCTCCACCCTGTTTCCATTTTTTAAGTCTGTTCTCCATTGGTTCTTATCCTTTCAGTCTGCATTCCAGCAGTCTGTTCTGTCAGTGTCCTCCCCATATGTCTCCATCTTTCAGTCTCAATTCCATCAGTCTCTGTCTTGTCAGTCACCTCCCCTCTGTCTCCATCCTTTCAGTCTTCTCACCATCTGTCTTCATCCTGTCAGTTTCCGCCCCATCACTCTCCATCCTGTCAGTCTCCACCCCATCACTCTCCATCCTGTCAGACTCTGCACCATTTATTTCCATTCTGTCAGGTTCTAAACAGTCAGTCTCCACCCCATCAGTCTCCATCCTGTCCATCTCTGCCCCATCACCCTCTGTGATATCTGTCTCCATTCTCTCATTCTCTGTCTTCTTCAATCTCTCCCCCTTTAGGCTACACACCTTATCCTAGCTCTGTCTACATCCTCTCGCTCTCCATCCTTTCTGCCTCTGCTCTCTTTATCTCCATCCTATCAGTCAGTGAACCTTCAGTTTTGATCTCATGCCAATCCATCAGTCCTTGCCACAGCAACCTTCTCATCAGGGTCTGCTCCATCAGACTCAGTAGATGCCCTGTCAGTTTCCACCACCTTAGTCTTGGCTTCATCAGTGTCTGGCCCTTCAGTCTCTGTCTTTTCATTCCCTGCCCAAAAGTCTCAACTCATTTAGTTTCTGAACCATTAGTGTCCATCTCCTCTGTCTTTGTCTCATCAGTCTCTGCCCCATCAGCTTCAGCTCCATCAGTCTCAGTTTTCACTCCTTTAGTCCCTGTCAGTCAGACATCTGAACATCTGCTCACTCGCCGTTCCATCAGTGTCTTTCCCCTCAGTTTTTAATCTCATGAGTCTGTCTGTTTAGTGTCTGAATGTATCTTCTTTTCCATTTAAACAATATGGCTTTGAATCTTTAAGATTGTTATGTACTTTCAGAAGCTCGTACTTGAGCAGTTAAGCATCATGATTGGCTTTTTAGAAGATGATTACATTAACATAACTTGACACTCTCTGAGGATGCTTTAGGCTTGCAGTGTGCAAAATAATTTGGGAATCATTCATTGTAAGTTATATTAGTTGCTGCAGTGCTGAACTAAGGAAGCAAACTTCAGACATGTCTTTGAAGCTGGCCAGCGATGAAGGGCTAGAGGGTGGATACCACAATTTATTCATGAGGTTGAGCTACAAGAGAGGGTTTTTTTCTGAAAAAGTAAGACCTACGTAAAGGAAAAATTAAAAAATGTTGCCCTCTAGTGGACACTGGGTAGCTATACACTCAGTCAAAACATTTTGTTGCTGTTACTTAATATACTTTCAGTACATATATAGTTCAAAATATCTTTTCACTTTGTTCACAGACATATAAATATATATATATATATATACACGCATTACTGTGCAAAAATTTAAACAAAGAATGCTTTCAGAAATATAAATAATGATTTTTTATTTTTATCAGTTTACAAAATGCAAAGTGAGCGAACAAAAGAAAAATCTAAATCAAATCAATATTTGGTGTTACTACCTTTTGCCTTCAAACCAGCATCAATTCTTCTGGCCCCCACAGAGCCCTGATCTCATCATCCAGTGTGTCCAGATTACATGAAGAGACAGAAGCATGTGAGGAAGCCTACAACAACAGAAGATCTGTGGTTAGTTCTCCAAGATGTTCGGAACAACTTATCAGCCGAGTTCCTTCAAAAACTGTGTGCAAGTGTACCTAGAAGAATTGATGCTGTTTTGAAGGCAATGGGTGGTCACACCAAATATTGATTTGATTTAGATTTCTCTTTTGTTCATTCACTGCATTTTGTTGATTGATGAAAATAAATGATTAACACTTCCATTTTTGAAAGCATTCTTTATTTACAGCATTTATTCCACACCTGCCTAAAACGTTTGCACAGTACTGTATATAGAAACCTTTTGAACTGGGGCTTGAACCCTCAACCTTCCAATTATGGGGCCTAGTCCCTGACCACTAGGCCACTATTGCCATGCTAACATGAAGGAAGTATCTTAAATTGCTGCTTCATTTTCATAGCTAGGCCTTTTAAACATCTTGGTCAAAATCACATTTTTGTAACATCATCAACGCTTGCATGGGCACATGCCTCTCAGCCTAATGATAAAGAAAGATAAAAAAAAAGGTCCACACACCAAAAAAATGAACTCCCTCCCAATATGAGGGATTGGGCATGATCTCAAGGATATCCAAAGTGGAAAAAAGTGCATGAAATTGAACCAATCTGTTAAATTGGATCTCATTGAATAATTGAAAAAAGGATTTAGGATCTCTTGTAAATATAACTGTCCTTTCATCCTAACTATTGCCTAGAAACAATATTTAGTTTGTTGGTTTGCATGTCAGTAGACCCCTTCCTGTTCCGATTGCAGAAAAGTACTGATATGAAAGCATGTATTGTCCGAATACTTATTTCACTTTATTTTTAATTTCTTAAAACATACATATGTTCATCCTTGGGAAAACATGCTTTTTTAACTTTGAATATACAAAATCAAAGGACATTATGTGTCTGAATGCTTGTTTCCATTCACTGTATTGAGTTCATCCTTAGAAATGAAACATTCCCTCTGGAGCTGAATCAACATTTTTAACATCATTCTGTCTCTTATCCCTCTCTCTTGCAGAACGAGACGATGCTGACGCAGAGGCTTTTTTCTATCTGCTGATCCTCTTCTCCATCGTCAACTCTCTATACACTCTCATCTGGGACCTGAAAATGGACTGGGGCTTATTTGACCGAAATGCAGGAGAACACACATTCCTCCGTGAAGAAATCGTCTACCCACAGAAAGTATGACTTACGCAGCACTTGCTAAATAGAAGCACACACAGCTGCCTATAAGCATGAAGTCAACTCAATAGCATGTTTTCATGTGGAGTAAAGTCTGCTGTTTTTTGTGCTGGTTTACTAAAAGGTTCAATGACAATGAGTTGAATAATGGATGAGATTTGATTTACGTTCTGCATTGACTGAAGTCTAAACAGCAGAATGTAAAGGGTGATGTTTCTTGCTATAAAACAAACCTAAAGATTTGTTTTGGCCAGCCATGGCCTATTGGTTAGGGAGTCGACCCCAGGATCAGAAGGTTGTCGGTTCAAATTCCTGACCAGTAGGTTGTTCTGATGTACCCTTGAGCAAGGTACCGTCCCCATCACTGCTCACTGGGCGCTTTAAACAGCTGCCCCCCGCTGCATGTCTGTGTATGGGTGAAATGCAGAGGCAAAAATATAAAAAAATATAAAACTCGTCCTGTAGAAAAGTTTGGATACCTTTCTAAGTCAGTACTTTTTCAGTACAGCAATGATTCGTAAAAACACCTTCAGCATGCATTATATTACATGCATTCAGTAATTATACTAAATGCATGACTAAGAATAATAATAGCAGATTAATAATAACAGCATGTGATCACTGTCTATTCCCTGCAGGCATATTATTACTGCGCTATTGTGGAGGATGTGATCCTACGTTTCGCTTGGACCCTGCATATCTCTTTGAATACCATGACCAACATCCACTCCATCGCTGACATACTAGCCACTGTCCTTGCTCCACTGGAAGTCTTCAGGTACACACTGTTCATATAACACACACACACACACACACACACACACACACCTGCAGAACATTTCAATGGATGGTTCAATGCCATCTTTAGGCTTATTCTAGAGCTGTACAGTTAGGACTTTGCAAAATAGTACAATAGTTATTTATTACATTTTTTATCACAGTTTTCTTTTCTGAGCATATTGTGATATTGATAGTAATTAAAGGACATTGAGCAACTGCTTGTTTCATTACAAAAAGCACATAAATTGTCCTGTTTAAGTGGATTTAGTGAAACATTTATTTATGTATATTGTTTTTGTGTGGCTTATTCTCTATGTAAACAGATCAGATTTTATGAAGAAAAATACCATGACATAGTGTTTTGTGAATATTCCTAAAATACGTATCAAGATATATATATATATATATATATATATATATATATATATATATATATATATATATATATGTATATATATATAATTCCCCATAGTGCCAAATCAAAACCTAAAAGAGACAAACAGAAGTGTTAGAAGAGCTAACAGAAATGGGCTGAACCAGGCATGGCTGAGGAGCTCAGACAGAAAACTAACCGGACTAAGAGGAGCCGCCCTCCTTAGGCAGGGCGAGTGCCAGAACAGGGGCCGGAAACGAAGAGTAACCATGAGCCCAGGATGAAGTGATTTCACCCTCCTGAGGTGAGGTGAGCGCTCGTATTGGACCAGGGGCCGCCAACGAAGATGGAAAAGGGGACCAAAAAGGGGGGAGAAGACTGCAGTGACAATGCCCTTGTGATGGACAGCTGTCCTGGCAAAAAGTAGAAGGCACTGTCCATGCTGGAGTCTACAGGGCAAATGGACAGAAACCAGCGGTGAAGACTCAAAGTGGCAAAGGGGCGGATTGGTCATGGCATGCACTCCAGCATGACAGCTTCGCTTGTGCTTCACCACTGCTCAAGAAGAACAGAGGGTTAGCTCAAATGGTCAAGAACCTGCACCATCCTTGTAGGTCAGCTTTAACCCATGTCTCAGCTCACTCTATTATGACCTCAGACAGGTTGTTAACAGAATCCTGACTACAAGTCCATTGTTTGGGTTCAGTCATTCTGCCATTTTATGTTGGCTGGACTAATGCAATCATGGAGTCGATTTTTACATAAATGTGAAACACAATCATGAACCAAAGATACAGCAACCAGTACTTACGATAAGCACAGAAACTCACACCACAACAACATGAAAGACAACCAAGGAGCGACAGCTCATGACAGTGTTTTGTTGTTAGTTGGTAGAGTAGAGCAGAGTAGGAGAGTAGAGTGATTCTTTATTATCCTACTCTAATGGGAAATTTGGGCTATATGGCTCTTATAAAAAGACAGGTGTACAGACAGAAAAGAAAAAATATATAAAGATATAGAGAGAAAGAGGAACAGGAACAAGTACAGGAGAAAAGTAGAGGAGCTATAAATAAATAATAATAAATTATCTATCTATATATATATATATATACATATACATCTACAAGAGTAATATACACAGTAATAATTCAAAAGTTTTGAATGAATTATTATACATATAAATAACAAGTAGCAAAATATAAATATAGCAAAAATATGAATATAAATAATAATAAATAATAAATTTAATAATAATAAAAAGTAGTAGTAGTAATAATAATAATAAATAATAATAATATAATATACAATATGAAAATAATAATAATAATAATAATAATATACAAATAATAATAATATATATATATAATATAATATATAATAATAAACAAGCAAATGAAAATGTTATGATGAGCTGTAGGAGTCTTATTGCAGGTAGGAAATGGATCTAAGGGGGAAGGTTTCTTTTCATCAGTGGTAAGAGCTGGCTGCTGAACGAGCTGCCCAGTGCTCAGATAGTCTCATGTAGGGTGGGAGGTGTTGTCCATGATGGATGTTAGTTTGGACAACATCCTCTCCTCCCCTACCTGCTCGATGGACTTGAGCGGGCAGTCCAGGACAGAGCTGGCCCTCTTGACCAGTTTGTTTAGTTTCCCTCTGTCCCTCACTGCGACTCTTCCACACCAGCAGACCACAGCGTAAAAAACAGCCGACGTTACCACAGTGTCATAGAATGTCCTCATGAGATGTTTGTTTACCCCAAAGGACCTCAGCCGCCTTAGCAGGTGGAGACGACTGAGGCCCTTTTTGTACAGAGCATTTGTGTTGGTGGACCAGTCCAGTTTATTGTTGATGTGGACACCCAGGTATTTGTACTCCTCCACCGTTTCAATGCACAAACCCTGGATGTCCACCGGTGTAATGGGGGGTGACTTCCTGCGAAAGTCAATCACCAGCTCCTTCGTCTTGCTGGCATTGATGTGCAGATGGTTTTGATTGCACCATCTTACGAAGTCACTGATGACCCCCCTGTATTCCTGCTCATTCCCCTCCGACACACGACCAACAATAGCGGTGTCGTCGGAGAACTTCTGCAGGTGACAGGTGTCCGTGTTGAATTTGAAGTCCGCTGTGTACAATAATATACAGATGATGGTTTGGATGTCAGTCCAGTTGCTGGTCTGGTTCTTGACAAAATGCACCAGAATGACAAAATTCCAGTTAAAAAATCAATAGGATCTCTGGAGAACTACTATTCTAGATAGTCATTTATTTACAGTGTACAATTTCAAGGCATGATAAATGATGTTTGCTGCAGCTCTACCCCCTGCATATCTCCCACAGGCGTTTTGTGTGGAATTTCTTCCGTCTGGAGAATGAACACCTGAACAACTGTGGTGAATTCCGGGCTGTGAGGGACATCTCTGTAGCTCCACTGAATGCAGATGACCAGACTCTTCTGGAGCAGATGATGGACCAGGAGGATGGAGTGAGACACCGCCAGGGCAAAAAGAGCTGGAAGAGGAGCTACAGCCTGTCACTACGACGACCTCTGCTCTCCTCACAGTAGGAATACACACAAACTCAAATAACCACACACACACAATAGTATAAATGTCTCTTTGTCTCTCTGTCTGTTTATCTATCTGTCTATCTGTTTCTCTCTCCATCTATGTGTCTATCGATCGGTCTATACATACATACACACATGCTAACAGTAGAATGTGACTGTGCTTCAGTGTAATATACCATATCTATAAAGGATTTTATGTATTTATTTATTTTGTGTGTGTGTGTTTGCGTGTGTGTGTGTGTGTGTGTGTGTGTGTGTGTGTGTGTGTGTTACAGGTCTAAGAAGGACACCAAGGTGTTGATTGAGGACACAGATGATGAAGCCTTCAGCTAAAAGAACAGATCAGCCAAACATGCTAACATGACTAAGAATGAATGGAAGGTAGTTGGCACCAGTTAGCATGATGTCTCAAGGCTCCTGCTATTGTTGGCTAATGGCTTTCATTCCTTTTTAGCAGCATTAGCTTTGATTGAACTTTTTCTTTAAACCCAGAGCAGATGGTCCTCCTTCCACCCATATCACCATGAAGCTGCCTCAGCATCACACCCAACTCCACACACTCACTCATGAACTCTCAAACACATGAACAAATATTTAAATAGAAGAAACAATACAGATCCATGGAAGGAGCACAATCAGCACACACACACTCACACACACACACAAACACATCCGTAAAACATACATGAAATACATGAAAAACATGAAATATACACACACACACGGTACTTTTTAGAATTTTTCATTTGATTTGTCAATGTTAAGCAATTTCAGTTTGTCTATTCGTTTAGTGTTTTATAAAGAATTTATTAACACATAAACATTACAATATGACTGTTTACAAAGAAATAACCAAACTCTACAGGGAAAAGCGTTGTTATGTCCGAAAATCAAAATACTAACCATTAATAAATGCTTAGCATGGACTTTAGCACTGGACTATTACTACAACTAGCAAACTCAAGATTTTTTTTTTTTTTTTTTCATCATTTTTGTAATTTCTTATGATTTGGGCTGTAATGAACAGCTGTCCGTGCACTTGCAGGAAAAGTGCAACGTTTTTTTTTTTTTAAAAACCATCCCCATACATGTGGGTTGAAATCTGCATCTTAGTTAATATGCAAAGCTGGTTTTATTTCTAGCTGCACTTATGATTTCATAGTTTCATAGTCTTAGTTTCATTGTTCTTGTGTGTGGTTGGCATTTCTACAAGCAACTGAACTGTAACTTTCCTGGCACTGGCACTTTCCTCTCTTCTCTTGATGGATATAATAAGAGCTACACTAAAACTCTGCAGTAGAATCAGCAGAGATGGACGCTGCAGCTAACCGATACAAATCTCAGCACTTAGCTACAAGTACCTCTATTCCATTCATATAAAATCAACGTGTTATTGACTTTACCTCAATTCAAATTTCACAAATTAAATTTGTCACTCTTCCCATATGAAGGGGATCAGCCAAATCATGTTTGGTGCTTAGATTTTGCTTTTCAGTGACGTGCAGGAGCTACAAAGTTAACACTAGAAATCTGTCGTGCCCCAAATACCTGCTGCACCTGCATTCAGATCTTCATAAAGTTGCTCAGACCTGTGGATTATGTCCTCTGTGTTGTCTAAATTCTTTGTTTCATAGAAGGTTTGTTTTTTTATTAAGGTTCACAATAAGTCTTACTGTATCCTTAACCACCTCCACGAGTCTGCTCCAGGTTAATTAAGATCTGCATGTGGTTTGAGCAGGCTGGGAGCAGTTTTGGTGACGTGTTTTTAGGGAAATGATTTAGCCAATTTGGATGAAATGTTCTAATCGATTGCAGTGTTAACCTCGCAGCTTCAGTTCCAACCTAAATAAGAAAAATCTTGAGACTGAAAATATCTTTGCTGATTGACTATATTTGAGACAAGTGGAAATTACATGTCATTTTTAATAAGAAGGTAAAATACGTTTTCTGATTAGCGATGAGTATGGTTAGTGCGGCTGTCAAAAAGTTTGGAAAATGAGTGGCGGACAGTTTTAGTTGCCAAATTTTAAACTACACATTTATTTCCACCATGAGAAGACTAGTGGTGTGTTTAGTTTATATCTGTGCCAGAGCTAGAGCAGAGTTTTCTTCTTTTTTATAATGTTTTGGCCACCAGTGTTTCTACTGCTGGAAGGCGCCAAATGATCCAACAGGGAAACCTGAGCTTTGTCAGATTTCTCCATGGATAGGGAATGGAAGAGGAAAATTCCAACAGCAATACACCGACCAGTTTTCTGATGGTGTGCAATGCTGTCCTCTGATATTCTGACTCCACAACTTCCTGCAGGCCATGTAATCTACCACACTGCCACAGTGAGCCAGGTTTTATCCTCCGTTTAACTGTAATGTTTGTTTCTACAGTTTTGTAAAGAACTTTTTTAAAGAATGCAAGTCAACTAACCTGCTAGATCCAATACTAAGCCATTTAAATAAGCGATAGTTTGGCAAGTTTCACATCTACTTACACATATGTCTCTTCACACAAGATGTAGTCGATCAACCAATATTGTTTTGCACTTAAGAGGCTGATTTAACTAACAAGTTCTGGAAGTGTGTCATCACCCTTTGGTGTGCTCAAAACAACACACACTTGCCTCAAACCTTGTGGACTTGTTAAGCAATCTCTAACACACTTGCTCATGTGGTTTCCGACAAATAAAACCTGAGTAAAAGCCTATTAGGATCAGAGGGTTGTGGGTTCCAATCCCAAGCCAGTAGGGTGCCCTGAGGTACCCTTGAGCAAGGTACTGTCCCTATCACTGCTCCCTGGGGACTGGAAATAGCTGCCTCCTGCTGCACTTTGTGTGTGGGTTAAATGCAGAGAATGGTGGGCAGCGGTGGTCTAGTGGTTAGGGAACAGGTCCCAGGATCGGAAGGTCATTGATTCAAATCCCAGACCAGTAGGATGTCCTGAGGTACCCTTGAGCAAGGTACTGTCCCCTTCACTGCTCCCCGGGCATTGTAAATAGGCGTGTATGTGTGCGGTTGAAGTGCAGAGGCTGTATTTCGTTGTGTTTCGAGTCACTTTCAAAGAGCTTCCATTACTTGTTAGCTGCATAAGCCTCGAAGTTCCAGCACAAACTAAAAGAAGCAAAGTTCAGACAGGTTGATGGGCTACATCTGGGGGGAATTAGATTTATCTGGCCATTAAGGAAAGCAAGAAAAGTTGTGAGCAAAATGAATGTTAGTGCATGTTGTAGTCTGTCAAATTTAAAGCATCATCTAGCATCACTGCTTTAATAAGGCTTGATATTGGGTCACTTGTTTTTTTCCTATACACTCAGACACGCACACGCACACACTCGCTCGGCACTTTGACAGGGGTTAGCTGCTGCATTCCTCTGCTTTCCTTTTTTCAGGTGTTCTTTTTGCTTTGAAGCAGAAAGCACTGGACTGTTAGTGCTGTCATATTTGAACAGATTCTACTTTTGTCATAATGATGTCTTTATTAACTAAATGGTGAAATACGGCAAGGCTTTGTGCAGCCGAGGCTTTTTGTCTTTCGTTCATTTCAGGCATTGCACTCTCTTCTTCCTTGTAGTTAGCCGGTCGTGAGCACAATCTCTCAGCTATAAACAGTGGAGGTGTAATACCTCTGATTCACACATCTCAAATTAGTCTCCCTCTATCACTTCCTTTCTCTCCTTGCCTCTGCATTCATGCTCTGATAATGATGCCTTGGCAAGTGAAAACATCAAAAATTCAGTGTGTTTTCTAGATTTTTAGGTACTACTTTTTTTTTTTTAATTGAGTGACGGTATCTTACAGGTGTTATGGTAGTTAGTTGATATGTTAGATAGATTAAGATTGTTTTAATTGCCAAGACCAATCATTTTGCATTTGAAATCATTTTTTTAATGTTTTTCCATATCAACAATGGATTTGATTTCCACCAGGCAAAATCTTTGTGGAGCAAACCATTATCTTGTAAGAACCATGAAATATTTTCTGCGATACCTAAAAATCCTTATAATTAACAGCGTTTGAACATTCGTGGACGTATAGCGATGTAAGATGGAGAACTACCTTGCTATCCTCATTCTGCATTGTGCTAAAACTGTGATGTGCTGTTCCTCACTATGTTCAAAATTTCTCTTGAACAGAATTAAGCAAAATGAATACACCACATTAACCAAACTATAAAAGCTTTTTAAAAATTAACATTTTAAAATTCAGTTCAGGTTTATTGAAATTCAAGTGTTTTACAGAACTTCTAACAGAGGTTCTTGTTTGGCTGACTCCCTACTGGAGTCTTTACAGCAAGGAGATTTGTGTTTTTAAAATGGTTCAAGAATTTAGGAACTTAGTCCCACCACCACTTCTTACATTTAAACATACTTGAATTCTTCATTTAGGCCTGTAATGTAAAATGAATAATAGAATGAATAAAGAAACCTCCAGTAAAGGAATTAAATTCATAAAGAAGGGATGTCATCTGCACCAGTTACTAAATATTACAGATGCTGACTTTTAATTATTTGGGATTTTGCACACAAACACACACACACACACACACACACACACACACACACGCACACACATACACACACACACACACACACACACAAACAAACGATCTCGATTTATTTTCCTCCCTGCTTGGAGTTGATCCTTGCCCCTTTTGGGCTTTGAGCACAAACCCGCTCCGCTAGAGTTGCTTTGCTGGTCGTCTTGCCTGCATGCTACTTCGATGTTTCACTGTAAATACTTTAATTTATTTTTCATCACATGTATAGGAATGATGCTTAATTTATTGTACTAATTATTATTTATGAACATGTTTTTTCTTTTTTTTTTCTTTCTTTTTTGATAAGCAGTATTAAGGTTAAAGGGGGCATTCTGTTTTGATTGTTCACAATCCTGCACTCTGTCTTAGTGTAACTGTAGTTAAGCTGTGTTATTCGAATAAGACAATGCTGTCGTGACTGTGGAATGTGATCGATCTTCTGTCGGTGTTTCTGATCACCCGTGGCTTTTTTCATCTCCATAGGCCCGGCCCATACAAAAACCAGATATATGACTCTATATTGGTACCAGGGTCTATATGTGTGTGTGTGTGCCAAACCTGAGCCACATGAACTGTTTCTCTGGCCTATAGGCTTTTAGAAAAGGGAATAAATACAAATCACATTAATACAATAAGTAGTGATGCTATGTATAGTAATGTATTTGTTTTACTATTTCCAGTCTTTTCCCTCATAGCAATATTCATTTCGCCCAATCAGTGCTTCATTAATTATTCATTAATCGCCCAATTAAAGCTTCATTTGGGGCAGGGAGTTGGCCACAGGATCGGAAGATTGTGGGTTCAAACCCCTCACCAGTAGGTTGCCCTGAGGTACCCTTGAGCAAGGCACCGTCCCCGTCACTGCTCCCTGGGCGCTTTCATAGCTGCCCCCTGCTGCACGGTGTTTGCATGGGTTAAGAAATATTTACTTTACATCATCTTTCCCTTGAAAAGATGTTATTTTGTGTAGTGCCTTTAATTTTGTGATAATTTTAGTGATTAGAGTTTAGACTACTAGAATTAGGACAGTCTAATGGGAGAACTTAGTTTATAGATCATAGTCTACTACATATTTTGTTTGAATACCCTTACTTTTTGTCAGAATCTCATTAGAAACAGACCAAAAGAGGTGGTCAAAATGACTTAACACTGACTTGTGTTGACAGCTATATAAAGCTATAAAGCTACTCTTTTGGAGAATTTGACAACATGCAAATTTCATTTCAATTGTACTGGAAGAAAAAACAGACTCTTGCAGGTTTGGAATTATACTTCTTAAAAGGTTAAGTTCATATATCTGCAAATTAAACTCACATATGTTACTTGAAATTTCCTTGAATGCTTTGAAATAATATGGACAACCAATGTTTTTCATATATTGTCATATATCATTTTTTGTATGGGCGATCAACAGCAGCTGAGAACTAGAGTTGGTAAATATTAAACCAACACCCATCCACTAACGTGCTAAGTTCAGCACGGGAGGGTGATTTTGTACATTAATTTTTTTTTTATTCAAATACCCAGATAATACACAAGCCCTGACATCATGTTTCTTTTGTAATAATTATAATTCATGGGGGGAATCAAAGCTATGTGTCGGTTTATCTGCTTGCTAAACCCATGATGTTTAAGTGCTTGAAATCTTTGCATCTTTTCTATCTTCTATCTTCTTGATGTTGTATCCTTTTCTTAAAATACCGACTGTGACAATGTTTGTAGTTAATAGACTGATGTACTTTTAAGTAATATGAGAAAACTGAAATAGAAAATAGATGAAAACTGTGGTCCTGTGATCAAAAAAGACATAAAAAGAGAAATTGTCTTACAGTTCCCGTTTGCAGAGTAGTTTGTAAATGTTGAGTGTACTATGCTCTTCTATGATGGTTGTACTGATGGTATCATTTGTATTTCTGTACACACTTTGGTGATCCTGTCATTACTTGGTTTTATAAACCACGCTTATTTTTAAAACCTTCACTTTGTGTGAGCCTTTTTATTAACAACCATAATCACCACTTCACTGATTGCCATGACCAGCTCCTTCATCCCCCACGTTTCAGATGCAGCCTTAAATTCAAGTTTTGAAAAATCTTCCTGAATTACATCCTCAAAAACTTTATTTTGTATATCTCAAGAACTATCATACACCTCTTTCATAACTATACACCAATTATATCATACCCCATACACATGTTATACACTGTACACCAATCTACTGGACTCACCCACTTATTTTCACACTATCCCAGGTCTCAAGGCAGGGAAACATCCTGGACAGGGTCTCCAGACCATCACAAGGCAGACACACAGACAAATGCACTCACAGCAAATTTAGCATCTCTACCTGATGTGCATGTCTTTGGATGGAAGGAAACTGGGGCTGCCGGAAGAAACCCACATGGACATGGGAAGAACATGCAAACTCTGCACAGAAGGACCCAGACTGGGAATTGAACCCAGGACCTTTTTGCTGTGAGGCAACAGTGCCACCACCATGCCACCCAATCATGTGGACTGTCACTGGAAATTTTGGGCCCCTAGGAAAGAATATAATATTAGGCCCCTCAAATCTAAAGCACCCACCAACCTCGGACCCAAACTTGAACTAACGTGTAGACTGGTAGCTCTAGTGTAGTCTCAGGTTAATTACCTTATACTTAGCCTATTGTCGTCATTGACTACTGTTGTATGGACAGTCAGAGGTAAATGAACGGCATCTCTCTCTATTATTTTTCAGGCTAAAGGATGTCCATCCATCCATTTTCTGCTGCTTGTCCCAAACGGGGTCGCGGGGGGTGTGCTGGTGTCCAACACAGGGCGAGGACGGGGGACGCACCCTGGACAGGTCGCCAGCCCATTGCAGGGAGGAGCGGGACGGGGACGGCACCTTGCTCGAGGGTTCCTCAGGGCAACCCATTGGGAAGGGGTTCGAACCCCGATTCTCCGATCACGAGGCCAACGCCCTAACCACCTGGCTAAAGGATGTGTGAATTCAAAATCAGGATCCATTAAAATTTTGAAAGTATTTCAATATGGTCAAAATTTTGTCAAAGGCCATGTCCTGCCTGCTTTAAACACCTCGATACAATAGGATCACAGAAAACACCCAGACCTACAACACAACCTGCTATTACATTTTACTAAAAGAGGTCATTATGTAGTTAGAGATCCACCCTGGCTGCAGATAATAGATAAGAAAAAGAAAATGAGCACCTATAATTTATCACTGCAACCTACCTAACTTCTCACACTTCCAGTCTCACCTGTCTTGCCTTTATTTACATTTATAGCTTTTAGCAGACACTTATCCAGAGCAAATTCCACTTCCTAATTACAGGGACAGTCTCCCTGGAGAAACTTGTTTAGGTGGGATTTGAACTTGTATGAAACACATTAAGTAACCACCATATCTGTCCATTTAACTCAGAAACTCAGAAAGAAATCTAGAAAACCAGAGTCACAAAATTCATAAGTAGTCTGGGACTACGTATGAATGCTTAATGGGAAATAAAAATAAAACCAAAACTTCGCCTGAGGGATGAAAAAAAAAAAAACAGACACAAAACGCACTGATTTTCGGGATAAAAAATATAAAGTACAAAAGCTCACAAACAAGTAAAACAACAAAATGAATTCAGTTCAGTGTAAAAGAGTACTGTTTTGCAGACTTTGTATTTTGGTATTCTGTTCTTGGTGCCACCTGCTGACAAAGTTGAAGTGACCTAACGTATTGGTTGTTGGTTGGTTGATGTTGATGTTTAGAACAAAATGTTTAACATCTTTCCATGTTCAACTGCTCTTTCCCCAAACTTTCCCAACTTTGCTGGCACTCTGTGAACGGTACCTGATCGTGCTTTGCTGCATTGCAGTCCTCTCCTGGGTAGTCCAGGGTCTCCATACTTGTATTTATGAAGCCTCTGCAATTGAGAAAACAAAGGAGCTGATCAGATAAGTTCACTAATTTTTTAATTTTGTCCAATTTTTAAAATGTCACTATACTTTGAGTGGCAGCGGTGGCCTGGTGGTTAGGGCATTGGTCGGAGGATCAGGGGTTCGAACCCCTTCCCAATAGGTTGCCCTGAGGTACCCTTGAGCAAGGTTCCATCCCCGTCACGCTCCTCCCTGCGATGGGCTGGCGACCTGTCCAGGGTGTGTCCCTCATCCTCATTAATCTTCAAATGTTTTAAATGGATCTGTGAGATCCGAGTCATAATTATGCAGGTTTTAATTTGTTTCTGTGCTGCTAGTTTAAATGAGCTATGGTTATTTAAAATGGTGGTAGATGTTTTGTTCTGTGCCATGAGTTAATTTTTGTTTTCAGTTGTAAATAAATAGAAAAACAATATGCAGCTAATTATTCAATTGCCACCATCACACACATATGTATTTCATTCAAAAAAGCACAAAATGATGGAAATACAGTACCATGCAAAAGTTTTAGGCAGGTGTGAAAAAATGCTGTAAACACAGAATGCTTTCAAAAATGGAAGTGTTAATCATTTATTTTCATCAATCAACAAAATGCAGTGAATGAACAAAAGAGAAATCTAAATCGAATCAATGTATTTGGTGTGACCACCCTTTGCCTTCAAAACAGCATCAGTTCTTCTAGGTACACTTGCACACAGTTTTTGAAGGAACTTGGCTGGTCGGTTGTTCCAAACATGACTGTGTTTCAACCTCCGTGTGACATTGATGATCATCAGCACCTGTTTGGTAAAATTGGTTGATCATACACCGACTATAATCCTACACAATCCCTGACTGTGTGCAAGTGTACCTAGAGGAATTGATGCTGGTTTGAAGGCAAAAGGTAGTAACCCCAAATATTGATTTGATTTAGATTTTTCTTTTGTTTGCTCACTTTGCATTTCGATAAAAATTAAACCAGTCATTATTTATATTTCTGAAAGCATTCTTTGTTTACAGCATTTTTTCACACCTGCCTAAAACTTTTGCACAGTATCTTCTATGGAATTAAGAACTTCTTCTGTTCAGGGATTACCTGCTTCATCCCCAGTTCTCCCTGTTTTGATTTTGTGACCTTGTGTGTTGACAAGACCTCACCAAGGTTTGATCATCAGTTTTACTTGTGTGTGTAGCCTATGATTGACATTTTCCAAGTAGCCACTTTGTTTGTGTCCATATCTGTCCATAACTTGTCTCATTACATTTACATTTACATTTACGACATTTAGCAGACGCTCGTATCCAGAGCAACTTCCATGTCCTAATTACAGGGACAGTCCCCCTGGAGCAATTCAGGGTTAAGGGTCTAGGGACCCAGTGGTAGTGTTTGATCCATAGGTCTGCAGGCAAGTACCCTACCACT
This sequence comes from Hepsetus odoe, assembly GCA_017165825.1. Taxonomy (NCBI): domain Eukaryota; kingdom Metazoa; phylum Chordata; class Actinopteri; order Characiformes; family Hepsetidae; genus Hepsetus; species Hepsetus odoe. The sequence goes on along the minus strand of CM029373.1, from coordinate 13,000,831 downwards.
AGACCACCACCACTCTCATTATTGCCTAGTTTGGTTGGTGTTGTTCAACTCTCCCAGTAAAGTATATTACATCATTGTCCTAACTGTTACATTCCTATCCTAACTATTACATCACTATCCTAATTATTACACCACTGTTCTATCAATTACATCACTGTCCTAACTGTAACACCACTGTTCTATTACACCACTGTCCTAACTATAACATCACTGACCTAACTATTACACCATTGTCTTAACTATTACACCACTGTCCTAACTATAACAACACTGTTCAACTATAACATCACTGTCCTAACTATAACACCACTGTTCTAACTATTACACCACTGTCCTAACAATTACACCACTTTTCTAACTATTACATCACTGTCCTAACTATAACTCCACTTTTCTAACGATTTCATCATTGTCCTAACTATAACACCTACACCATTTTCCTAACTCAGTGTGACTGTATTTGGGTCCCATCCTACCTGTTGCAGTCCTTCTAACATTACTGTTTCTACTTCTAAAATGGTCACTACAAATCTTTCTGTTATTACCACCGTTACTGCTGTCGTATGTTTGATACAGTACACCATAATAAACAACCCATTACATTTCACCCTAGCAACCACCCACTAAACCTTCACCGTAACGTGGTAATATCTTGAGAAAATACTCAGTTATTAATAGTGGGCAAAAACTCATAATAGTGTAATTAAAATCTTGGACAATTCACAGTACAGTTAACAGAGTGAACTTTGTAGGGTAACAGGAGCTTATTCTTACTATTTCCAAAACCTTGCTTAGAAATTTATATTTACAGCATTTGGCAGACACCCTTACCCTTAATATAATACCCTTAATACCCTTACCTCTGTGATTATTTATGTTATGTTTTACACTTGTTATGTTTAATACGTTTAGTTTAGTTTAGAGTTCTGTGCACGTTATCCGTCCATAAAGTTCAGTACAAAGCTCTTGGCTCTGTGTTGACGTCCAGCCCACAACACCACAACGTGACAACCACCAGCCCTGGAAGCTGTTTGAACCATTTTTTAAATTATTTAATAAAATACATACTGTATTTTGAAAATTGATTGCACTCTACATTAAAACCTGTACTGTTTTTGTATTTTGTGGTGTTACCTAAAAATCAGAGCATCAAGATGAAACTATAAATTATAATTTAACCTAAACTATAAATTATAACTTCATGTAACTATTAACTAAAGTATGAACAGCTCCTAAAGTGAACAAAAGCGGCTTTTCACAATCTTATATCATATAAAAAACTGCCTACATCTGCACAGACTAAACTACAACACCAAAGTAGCTATCTTGAAACAACAATCCATCATAGGTAATGACTCAGGTAATGACTCACCTTGTAAAGAATCACATAGTTCCAATCTTGTTACTAAGACTATTTTACATAAAGTATTACCATCAACATATCTTTTAGTTGTAGTCTTTTTTTGCTGCTCTTCTCCTTCTGAGAAAGAAGACATTAGTCCAGGCAAAAACAAAAAAGACACAGATTCAGGGCACTCAGGGGTTTTGTTGGGGTTTTCTTTTTGCATAGACTCACCTGAATCAACATAATATTTTTGTTTAGTTGCAATTTTTGGTCTCTCAATCGACTTCAATGGACTTCTAGTTGCCAGATGTTGCTCCCCAACAACTGAAAAAGATTAAATTTTCATTAAGTTACATTTTTGTAAAATGTCATCTTTTTCAGTTTTTCCTCTTTCTCAAAATGAGAGAGAATTGTTTTTGAGTGTTTAACTCAAATGCATTAGTCGTGAATATACTGCCAGAAATACTGCCATCATGTTCTGGATTAATCTTCAGTATCCCACTTGGTGGTCTTACGCCAGTCTGATCTTCCTGCTCTCCATTAGAGATAAAGAACATTAGTGCAGTCAAAGTACTAAAGACTCAAGCTTCTGAGCACTCCACTTGGGCTTATTTTGCGAAGGCTAAAGATAAGGTGTTTGGTGAATTGTATAAGAGGTACCGTAAGGAGGGAGAAAAGGACCTATTGGCTAGACAGAGAGACAGAACTGGGAAAGTTTTCCAGCAGATCAGGGCAATTAAAGATAGAAATGGAAACATACAAGTGAACAGAAAGTGTTGAGCAGAAGGAAGGAGTACTTTGAGCAGAGGTGAGGATTAGTGAACAGCAGTATGGTTTCATGCCAAGAAAGAGCACTACAGATGTAATGTTTGCTCTGAGGGTGTTGATGGAGACCTACAAAGAAGGTCAGAAGGAGTTGCATTGTGCCTTTGTGGACTTGGAGAAAGCTTATGACAGGGTGCCTAGAGAGGAGTTGTCGTTTTGTATGAGGAAGTCAGGTGTTACAGAGAAGTGTGTCAGAGTAGTTCAAGATATGTATGAGGGCAGAGTGACAGTGGTGAGGTCTGCAATAGGAGTGATGCATGCATTTAAAGTAGAGGTTGGATTACATCAAGTATCAGCACTGAGCCCATTTTTGTTTGCAATTGTAATGGACAGGCTGAAGGGCAACTTTTGACATGAGTCCCCGTGGACAATGATGTTTGCTGATAAAGTGAAAGTGACAACCCTCGTCATTGTGAAACGCAGCACAACACAACGAAATTCAACCTCTGCGTTTCACCCATACACATATGTGCAGCAGGTGGCAGCTATTCCCCCTGCACCCATGGAGCAGTGACGGGACAGTACCTTGCTCAAGGGTACCTCAGGGCAACCTAGTGGTGAGGGCATCGAACCCACAATCTTCCGATCTAGGGCCAACTCCCTAGCCACTAGGCCACTGCTGCCCCACTGATGATATTGTGATCTGCAGTGAGAGTAGGGAGCAGCTTGAGGAGAACCTGGAGAGATGGAGATCTGCTCTAGAGAGGAGAAGAATGAAAGTGAGTAGGACAAAGACAGAATACATGAGTGCGAACGAAAGGGAGGAAAGTGAAGTGGTTAGGATGCAAGGAGACAAAGGTGGAGGAGTTTAAATACTTGGCATCAACAGTTTAGAATAATGGTGAGTGTGGAAGAGAGGTGAAGAAGAGAGTGAAGGCAGGAATAGGTGGAAAAGTAGTAGATTTGTGAAAAAGGAGTGATTTGTGACAGACAGAAACCAGAGAGAGCAAAAGGGAAGATTTACAAGACAGTAATGAGACCAGCTATGTTGTATGGGTTGGAGATGGTGGCACTGACGAAAAGACAGGAGGCAGAGCTGGAGGTGGCAGAGTTAAAGATACTGAGTTTTCGTTGGGTGTGACGAGGATGGACAGGATTAGAAATTAGTATATTAGAGGGACAGCTCAGGTTGGATGTTTTGGATACAAAGTTAGAGAAGCAAGGTTGCATTGGTTTAGACATGTCCAGAGAAGGAATAAGCATTATATTGGAAGGAGGATGTTGAAGATGGAGCTGCCAAGGAAGAGAAAAAGAGGAAGACCAAAGAGGACATTTATGGATGTGGTGAGAGAGGACATGCACACAGTCAGTTTGAAGTAGGAAGATGCAGAAGACCCCTAAACAGTAGCAGCTATATCTATGTTTGCAACCAGTGGCACAACTTTTAACTAACCAACTTCCATTTCTTCCATTTCTCGATTTCTTCTGGTCCTCTGTGTCTTCCCGCTTCAAACCAACCACCTACATGTCCTCTCTCACCACATCCATAAACCTTCTCTTTGGTCTTCCTCTTTTCCTGTTTCCTGGCAGCTCCATCTTCAACATCCTCCTTCTAATATAATCCTCATCTCTTGGACATGTCCAAACCAATGCAACCTTACTTCTCTAACTTTGTCTGCAAAACATCTAACCTGAGCAGTCCCTCTAATATACTAATTTCTTATTCTGTCCATCCTCGTCACACCCAATGAAAATCTCAGCATCTTTAACTCTGACATGCTGACTTCATGCTGTGGCTGATCAACTTTATCCCTCTGTAGTTACTACAGCTCTGTGTATCACCCTTATTCGTGAAAATCGATACCAGTACACTTCGTCTCTACTCCTCAGGCATCCTCTCACTTTCCAAGATTGCATTAAACAATCTTGTCAGAAACTCAACTGCTATCTCCCCTAAAAACCTCCATGCTTCCACTGGTATGTCATCTGGTCCAACAGCCTTTCCATTCTTCATCCTCTTCATCCCTGAACTTACTTCCATCTTGTTTATTTGCTGCACTTCCTGGTTCACTATCGTCACCTCATCCATTCTTCTCTCTCTCTCTCATTTTCTTCATTCATCAGCCCCTCAAAGTACTCCTTCCATCTACTCAACATGCTCTGTTCCTTTGTGAGTACGTTTCCATTTCTATCATTAATTGCCCTGACCTGCTACACATCCTTCCCAGCTGTGTCTCTTTCTAGCCAATCGGTAAAGGTCCTTTTCTCCCTCAATACTGTCCTACCTCCCATACAATTCATCAAACACGTTATCTTTGGCCTTCGCCACTGCTTTCTTCATCCTGCGGTTCATCTCCTTGTACTCCTGTCTACTTTCTTCACCTCTCTGACTGTCCCACTTCTTCTTTGCTTCCCTCTTCTTTTGTATACATGCCTGTACTTCTCAGTTCCACCACCAGGTTTCCTTATCCTCCTTCTTCTTTCCAGATGTCACACCAAGTGCCAAGCTGCAATTATCACCAAAGTGGAACCATTGGTGGAGCCTTGTCAGCAAGGGGGAATAAATAGAACATTGCAATGGGTAGCGGGTGCGTTGGCTTTTGGTTTTTGGTTTCCCACGTGATGCAGCCTGAAGTTCATTCTCAGATACGTCTGCTATTTGTCTGCTTTCATATGAACCACAGTGTTGATGATGATCTTGTTTGCATGCATGTTCAACCCTGCTAGACGTTTATTGTTAGCGGTTAACATTAGCCTCCACGCTAACGTTCTTTGTTAAATTTCAGTGTCCCCTATGTTCAGATAGACCCCTGTTTTCCTCGTTCAGGTTCCGTATATGCTTAAATGTCCCTCATTAGTCTGATGTCTCCGTGTTTGTTCCCCTTTGTGTGAGTTAGTGCTTTGTGTTGGATTTCTTCCTCAATAAAGTTTTGTTTTGTTCATACTCCTGGTCTGTCTGAACTGTGTTTTCTATCAGTTGGAAGCAGACTAGGCAGCCCGGCGATCCTGCTCAGGTGTCTTTCCTTTTCCCAAGTACAGGTGCACATAACACCTCCACTCTTATGTCACCCTGTGCTCCTCACTCTTCTTAAAATAAGTATTAACTACAGCCATTTCCCTCCTTTTTTGCAAAATCTACAACTGTTTGATGTTTATCATTCCTCTCCTTGACACCATATCTACCCAGCACCTCCTCATCGCCTCTGTTCCCTTCACCAACATGTCCATTAAAGTCTGCACCAATCACCACTCTCTCTCCCTTAGGTACACTCTTTATCAGTGGATCTAACTCCCTCCAGAACTCTTCTTTCTTCTTCTCACAACCAACTTATGGGGCATAAACACTAACAACCTTCAACTTCAAGCTTCAAACTCATCACCTATCTGAGACTCTCTTCACCTCCAAAACACTCTTCACTACTCTTCCTTCAGGATAACACCTACCCCATTCCTCCTTCTATCCACACCATGGTAGAACAGTTTAAACCTCCTCCAATACACCTGGCCTTACTACCCTTCCATCTAGTCTCTTTCACTTACAAAATGTCAACCTTCCTTCTCTCCGTCATATCAGCCAATTCTCTACCTTTACCAGTCATGCTGCCAACATTCAAAGTTCCTACCCTCACTTCCACTCTCCTCCTTCCGCCGGACATGCCTTCTTCTTCTTCTTCTTGTTCTTCTTGTCCTTTGGCCAACAGTAGCCTGATTTCAACCAGCACCCTGTAGGCTAGTAGCACTTGTGGTGGTCGTTATCCCGGGCCTCATCAGATCTGGTGTGGAATTCTGTATCATTGTCCGCAAATTGATTTGGCAAAGGTTTTACACCAGATGCCCTTCCAGACGTAGCCCTCACCATTTATCTGGACATTTGACCGGCATGAAGACATATGCTGGCTTATGCATCCATATTGGCTGGGTTTTTACTGATTATCAAAATATACCGGACACAAAACAAAAATCCACTGAACATTAAACCTCAACACATAAACATATTCAACATTATTGAGGAGTCTTTCTTCTCATGCTGCTTTAAACATCAGAATGAATCTAAATCATTAGCTAAATCTCTTGTCCCATGGTGGTTTTCATGACATCTACAGAACATGGAAGTTATGACAGATGTCCACATACAGACTATGTGTTTCTAAACAATGGACATGCTGGGGCCTGCTGCAAACCAGTCCCCACACCAGATGCTCCCAGCTCTCTGTCAAGATCACCAGGGATCACATTAACACAAAAAAAGGCCAAAACTGATGACCAGCTCAGGAGGTCATATTTATATGCTTAGATTTTGGTGCGGACAATTCTGTAATTTCTGCAGCTAACAGAACAATCATGCTGTATTTCAGCTCTCCATGATCAAACTGTAATATTTTCATACAATCTGTCATTTGTAATATAATTTTTACAGACTGCTAATAAACTGATATCGACCTGAACACATGAACTAGAGTCATAACAGTTGGAATTCTAGCTCAGTGGGGTTTAGGACCACTGGTGGGCACTACTGTTGAGACCCAACATTGGAGAATACAGGAGCTTGTGCAGGGATGCACGACATGAGCTCTAGTTAGCTGCCAGGGGCTCTGGACTGGAAAGCTGCCAAACCCAGAAATATTTCAAACCCTTTTTGTTTTATTTATGATGATTATGGTGTATAGCTCAGGAAGATCAACGCAAAAGGGTGTATACAGAAAGTGATGCAGAAATACAGAATGACCTACTTCTAAAAAGCATGTTCATTCATACAAACAGTTAGATTGGGCTACTTTACACCAATGTGGAGTGATATGGAGGGGGTCATCTTATAACACTTTTGAGGTTTTATTCCAGGTTACTTTTATTCTAAGTCCTGGCTGCTTTGATTGCAGCCTTCAGCTCAGCTGTGTTTTTGATCAAGTGTTTCTCATCTTGCCTTTGACAATAGCCAAGAAATTATCTACTAATAAAGTTAATGATGATCCGGATGAAAAATCCACAAAGCAAATATAGTCATCCTAATGCAAGATCTGAACCAGAAAATCCACAAATATACAAATTCAAAAGCAAAAGGCAAGCAGGAGCAACAGAAAATGGGCTTGAAACAAAAACCAGGTTTTCATGTAGGACAAAACATCACACTGCTCTCCTTAAATGACCCAAACACAGGTAATCTTCACCTCGGCAATCCATGATATTTCTGTGATTCACACTGGATTTCTGAATCTGACTTGGCTGTTCTGCTCATTCTGCTCAGTCTCCTTCTGCAACCTCACAGTGTAACACACGGGAACATGCACATACTAAAGTAATGCATCTATAAAATATAAGACAAGCATCATATTGTGTATCATAATACTTATCATTATGTATTTTCCACTTCTATACTTTCATTTCACCTGTTTTGAAATAGATCAGTAGATGTTTTCATGAGATGTAGATGTCCCCAAACAGAGAAAGTGTTTCTTCAGCTCAGGAAGAGCTCATTCTGTGGCCTATTGCACACCAGTCCTCATGTCAGACTCTCTGAGTTTCTTTGTCAATTTTAATTGCAGCAAAGAAAAAAAACAAAAAAAAAGAACAACCTGTTTGGTTCACGCTTGTTTGTTTCACTTCTATGTTAATAAACCCACTTTTCCATAATCTCGACATCCTGATTACATCCAGTCATTCCCACCACAGCTTGAAACAGACAGACATAGGCATGTATTAAATGAATCTTATTACACTTGTGTGTTATAACACTTATCATGATAACTTCTACACTTACACTTTCTCTCCAGTTGTTTCCAAATGAATCAATAGTCTCATGGAAGTCTTCATGACATTTATGGAACGTGGGAGTAATAATAGCAGTGAATATATTGGGGCTAGTGGTGACTAGCTGAGGGAGAACTCGTCATATTTATTATCTTGGTGTATGATACGTTAATGTTTACAGCTCACAGAACGATCATGCTGTAAGTCGGCTCTAGCATACACAGTAAAATACTTCAGTGTCAAAATCTCAACTCTCCATAATCAAACTGCAAAGTTTGTGTCTGATATCAACTGCTGGCCTTGAATCATTTATAAAATGATATGAAATCTCATCTGTCAGGTTAAATCTGATCTACCATATTTCTCAGGGATCAGTGTTGGGGGATAATATTTTGCTCAAGGGTATGTCAGAGCGATCTACAGGTGCAGGATTCAAACCTATAAGCTAGTGATCTTGGGGTCAGCTCCCTTACCACTAGGTCACTCCATGCCAATACGTTAATATGTAATATGTAAAGCTCTTATTGATCCAGGTGGGTTTATGAGGACCAAACTGCATATTGTTACCGCAACTGCATGTCAGCAAAACTGCATGTTTCTGCAACTGTAGTTTTGCTGTAATTATTACCACGGGTAAAACTGCAATTTATGGTCTTGATCGTATCATTGCAAGCTGGTGTAAAAACATATACCTTAGTGTGAATAATTGAAGTAACTTTTTACTCTACTTTTACTGAAGCTCTGAATGTTTTTCTCAGTGCAGTATCAACTAACAGCAGTGCCTGATATCTGGTTACAAACTTTCAAATGTATTCCTTTATCTACATGAAACGGTGATGAGTTACATAAGATGGAAAAGTTCTATAATGCTAACTCCAGTCTTTGGAACCCACTGCGATGGCCATTCTCAGTTATACCCTCCAAAAAAGTCTAGATCATGAAGAGTTTGATTACTATTTGATGTTACTGCAGGAGGGGAGGATTGATACTTTGCAGCCATTTGGTCCAGTCAGTTGAAAGCCCACTGGTTTGTATTGAAGTAGCACATGTGGGTGATCCATGGTGGTATAGCTGGTCTGGAACACTGGCAGGAGGGAGACTCTGAAGATGGTTGATCTTGTTTAGCACACAGTAAACCTAAATGGTGGAAACCTTAATGATGGCTAACTGAGCCAAGTGAGTGGGTATCCTTTTCCTTTAAAAAATACTTAGGATGTATTTTTAACCAGAATTCCTGCAAATAAACATTACATAATCTGTGAAATGTTGATGTTGATAGTAGGCATTTTTGGCTGCATTAGGATTGCATGCTAGAAACTATCATCAACATCATTCTCTCAATATACAGTCATGTGAAAAAATAAGTTAAATATTAAATATTCAATTCTTTATTAAGAAATGTTCACATATCAATGTTTAATCTTGTTTTATTTATTTTCTGGAAAAGAAAGTGATTTAATTTCAGGTAAACAACTAAAGTAACCTTGATGTATTCATTAAACAAAAGATAAACAAAAATGTGTATTTTAAAAAAAGTTAGGACACCCTACACCCTAATAGCTAGTGTTACCCTCTTTGGCTGAAATCACCGCAGTGAGACGCTTCTTGTATCTACCAGTCTCTGACATCGATCTGAAGAAGGTTTGCTCCACTCTTCAATGCAGAATTTTTTAAGCTGTGAGATGTTTGAGGGGTTTCTTGGATGTACAGCCCGTTTCATGTCACCCCACAGCATCTCAATGGGCTTTTTCTCAAACACTCCATGACTCTCCATTTCTTATATTTCAGCCAGTCCTTGGTGGATTTACTGGTATGTTTAAGGTCATTGTTGTGTTACAGGGTCCAGTTCTGCTTCAGCTTAAATTTTCTTACAGATGGTCTCACATGTTCCTCAAGTATCTTCTGATACATGATAGAATTCATTGTGGATTCTATGATGGTGACCTGGCCAGGTCCTGCTGCAGCAAAGCATCTCCAAACAATGACAATTCCACCTCCATGCTTCACAGTTGGTATGAAGTTCTTTTCCTGAAATGCTGTATTTGATTTACACCAGAAATGTCCTCTGTTCTGGTTTCCATATAATTAAATTTTAGACTCATCTGTCCAAAGAACATTATTCCAGAAGTCCTGGTCTTTGTCTACGTTCTCTCCGGCAAACTTCAGGCTGGCCTTGACATTTCTCTTAGAGAGCAAAGGTTTCCTTCTTGCACACTTCCATGCAAGTTAAAGTTGTGCAGTCTCTTTCTGATTGTAGAGGCACTTTCACATCAACACAGCACTACAAGCACAGCACTACGAACCCTTTTAACCCATGCACCCAAACACATACTGTGCAGCAGGGGGCAGCTATGAAAACGCCTGGGGAGCAGTGATGTGCATGGTGCCTTGCTCAAGGGTAACTCAGGGCAACCTATTAGTAAGGGGTTTGGAGTCACAATCTTCCGATCCCTAACCACTAGGCCACTGCTGCCCCTGGAAGTCCTCCACTTGTAGACTGTTTTCTGGACAGTGGAATAGTGGATCTTAAATCTCTTACCAGACTTATAAGCTGCTACAATCATCTCTCTGAAGGCCTCAGACAGCTTTTTGATCTCACCATGGTGTTCACTCTCACCTCAACAGTCAGGAGCACCAATCTAAATTTCTGAGGTTTAAATCGGGCAAACCTCCTTCAAAATACTAATACTGAGTAATAATGTTCTAATCATGTGCACCTCGTGTGCTACACCTGTGTGTGATTTGAGACATTTTAATAGGGAATAAAGGTGGGGGCGTCCTAATCACATTTATGTAGAATTACATTTTACAGAAGATTTTAAAATATATTTTCTTCAATTTTAATTGTTTAGTTCTATTAGGGGGCAGCGGTGGCCTAGTGGTTAGGGTGTTGGCCGCGTGATCGGCGGATCGGGGGTTCGGACCCCTTCCCGGTGGGTTGCCCTGAGGTACCCTTGAGCAAGGTGCCATCCCCATCCCGCTCCTCCCTGCGATGGGCTGGCGACCTGTCCAGGGTGCGTCCCCCGTCCTCGCCCTGTGTGCGCTGGCTTGGACACCAGCACCCCCCCCGCGACCCCGTTTGGGACAAGCGGCAGATAATGGATGGATGGATAGTTCTATTAGTTAATCTCCCACTGTTGTTAAAATTGAGATTATATATTCATATGTCCTAGAGTGTCTTAATAGGGTGTCTTAATTTTTTCACATGACTGTACTCATCATCTCTTGCGTGCACATGTCCAAACCAGTGCAATATCACTTCCCTGACTTTGTCTCTAAACAATTCAATCTGTGCTGTCCCTTTAATAAACTCATTACTAATTTTGTCCATCCTCTTCATTCCCAGCTCAAGGTTTAGCATCTTTAACTCTGCCACCTCCAGCTCCACTGTCTGTTTTTGTCAGTGCCAGCATCTCCAACCCATATCACATGGCTGGTCTCACTATCATCTTGTAAACCTTGCCTTTTAACCTTGCTGGTACCCTTATGTCACACCCCTTCCCCCATCCCAAACTGCCTGCACTCTCTGCCTGATCAATAGTTACCAAAAATGTTTAGTAGAAGTTATAGCTGCACAAGGTCATTCCAGCTATAAAAGCTACTATAAAAAAGTCTTTACATTTTACAGAAGATTTTAAAATATATTTTCTTCAATTTTAATTGTTTAGTTCTATTAGGGGGCAGCGGTGGCCTAGTGGTTAGGGTGTTGGCCACATGATCGGCAGATCGGGGGTTCGAACCCCTTCCCGATGGGTTGCCCTGAGGTACCCTTGAGCAAGGTACCGTCCCCGTCCCGCTCCTCCCTGCGATGGGCTGGCGACCTGTCCAGGGTGCGTCCCCCGTCCTCGACCTGTGTGCGCTGGGTTGGACACCAGCACTCCCCCGCGACCCCGTTTGGGACAAGCGGCAGATAATGGATGGATATTCCTTTCAGTGTTATTTTATGCACTACAGAATAGGCCTTCCATCCACTTTTATATTATGATTATTTTTATTTTGCATTATTTACTTGTATTACCTGTGCTTTTAATGCTGAGTTTACTGTTCTTCTCGTCCAGTACATTACATTGTACTGCTGACCCTTAGTTCACCTACACATAACCAATACACAGAACGGAACTAAACTAAATCAACAGCTTTGCCTAGTCTAAGCTTATTTCTAATGCAGCTCAAGTTTTACTAAGGAGCACTAAAGAGTTGGTCGTTTTTTGTTTGATAACATTTCTAATCTGTATACATTTACAAGCTGGAGATCGGTTTTGTGCGCTTCAGTTAGCTCCAATGCAAATGCACAACCACGCTGTTCAAGCTAATGAAATTCACTTTTGAAGTGAAGTGAAAGGAACTAGTTGTCATAGTGAAACATGGCACAGCATACAGTGAACCACAACCAAATGCATTCTCTGCATTTAACCCAGACACATCGTGCAGCAGGGGGCAGCAATAACCAGCGCCTGGGAAGAGTGACAGGAACGGTACCTTGCTCAAGGGTACCTCAGGCCAACCTACTGATCTGGGATTCGAACCCACAACCTCATGATCCTGGGGCCTATTCTCTAAACCAGGGGTCACCGACATGGTGCCCATGGGCACAAGGATTCCCCCAAGCACCACGAGTCGCCTGCGGTTCTAAAAATAAACTCACCAGTGAGCAGCGTCTAAAATTTAATTTGATCCCGTTGCTATTCTTCTTTAATCACATTTGCATTTATATGAGATTTGAAAATGACAATATCTAAATTAAAAAAGCATTTAAAACATGTTTATTATACATGAAGTTTAGATGAGTTTAGGTAACTGGTAGCCCTTCGTACGGCTCAGTATCAGTGAAGTAGCTCTCAGTTTCAAAAAGGTTGGTGACCTCTGCTCTAAGCACTGGGGCACCGCTACCCCTTCTTTGCACGTCATGCTGGCTCCTGCCCCCCAAACAGTACATAACATACACAACAAAGAGCCATTTGTATTAATTCAGGCACATGCGAACAGATCCATACCATGCATTAGGCTCTGAGGCCAGAATATTATAATTTACACATCAGACTGTAACATTAGGAGTAATCCAAGGCCGAGTCTGGTTTTAAGGCAGGCAGGCCTAACTAAAACAAAGATATTCGGATGTGATTCTCATGCAACATACTCTTGGCTTTTTTTATTTAAAAAAAAAAAAACCATGTTGTATTAACCAAGGAGCTCTCCAGGATCTGTCATTTTTAACCAGTTTGATCAATTTGAGCCCCTCAGTTTCCACTGATTCAGACTTCATGGTTCATCTGCTCAGTTTGTGGCCTCTGCAAACAGAACAGCAGGCTATTTAACATTGAGATAGATTTTAAGTAATATTAAACCAGCTGAGACGGCAAGATATGTGCACATGTTGAGTGTTTAACCGCGGCTTAATGCCAACGCTGTGTTTTTAATTTTCTTTTTTGTCGAACTTTCCCTTCAGCATTTGAAATCGAATCTGAACTCATCCGGGTACCGCCCGTGTGTCTGTAAGCCCCGCCCCTGCTGTGCGCGCGCACGCTCTGTGTGTTCTTCCACAGGCGCTGCTCTGCCGCCGAATTTAAAGAGACAGGCGACGCTTTTTAACAATTACATCCACAAACACTCACATCCACGGTTTTTCTCTCGCACATGGGGCTTTTCGTCTCCCCCGACGCATGTCTACTTATTCCGCTAAATAAAGCCGCGCCTTAGACGCTGTAGCGGTCCGGTGTCTGACTTTGAAGCCGGCGGTCCGGGTTGTCGCTGCTGGCCGGGACTCGAGTCGCTCTGCGCGGATTCGGCGGCTTCAGCGCTCCGCCGTCTGGAGCGCTGCCATATTGGAGTAAACGCACACATTTGTATTTTTCTCATTCGTGAGCTTTCACAAAAGTGACGTTTTGTCGACAAAAACGGAGGATTGTAAGACATCCGTTTTCGTGTGTGTGTGTGTAGCAGTTGGGGACGATGGCGAAAATCCAAGCTCACAGCACCACGAAGCAGATAAACCCAATAAACCAGGACAGGGCCTTTATGAGCGCCCAGAAACAACAACAACAGCAGCAGCAGCAGCAGCAGCACTTCCAGAAACTGAAGGTGAGAGAGAGAGAAAAAAAGACGAGCATTGAGAAACTAACGAAAAGCATGGGCTGTTTCACAGCTGAGACTGAGGGGCTTTGAGTGTTTCTGAACAGCCCTGCTTCTGAGTCACGAGACCTTTTTCTCTTTGACGTTTTAAGTTTTACTTTCAGTAAAAAGTCTGTGCACTTTCCGATTCTTTATTTCCCCAACTGTTAGACCAACATTTACACCATCCTGCGTGCGTGTGTGTGTGTGTCTGTGTGAGGGCTTGATTTTTAGCTTAGCTTTGCTAACCCTCATTAGCTTCTCTTTGTTTTACCTTCTCAGTCCTGTTCGCTTTGCCACCTTGAAAAAATCAAAAATGAAACCCTCTAGAATGCAGATAACTCTGTTTAAGGTGTTTGATTCAACTTGAACACAGTTTTATTTGACTAAACTCCCCCTCAGAGCCCCCTTGGTTCACAGTTAGCCGGTTAGCATTTTAGCTGCAACCTGCTTTTGTGGGGATGCGCCCTGCTAATGCACAGTCTGCCTACTTTGTTGTTTTTTTTTTTTTTACATTCATCTTCGTTTTTTTACACTTTAGCGTGAAGTGCTCGTGAGAACGAAATGCTAGGCGATCAGAGAAGCTAGCTGGAGAGCCGAGCACTAATGAGGCTTGTCCTGGATTCAACTTCAGTGGCAAAGCTGGTATTGTTTTACTGATAGCTGCTTGATTTCTAAGCATGATCAGTGCTAGTGTGAGGTTGTTTTCCCCCCTCCTTCACTCAGGTTTGGTTAGACGTACTTTAGGTGGGTCAGAATCCATTTTCCTAGCAGAGGCTCTTTTTGACACACTGCTCTTGTGGCTGGGGCTAACTGCAGATTCACTACTGCATAAACAAAGCACCTCCTCACATCTTCTCTGATTTTCATCCAGGAATCACCTCTTCCTGGATGCAGTCTTTGCTCTTTTGGACAGTAGTGATGACCATGCCAAAGTGGCCTTCTCTTGGATTAGTGAGATCATCCTGCTAAGGCTGGGAGATGTTCAGATAAATCATTATCTTCAACTGGTAGCATTTCGAACGTGGTTTTCACTGAATCAGTCAATACACTGAAAAAGTTAATGAAGCACTTCTTTAAGGCCATCGCACTGTAATAAATCTGACAGCTTTTTCTCCTCAATGACAGAATTTTCATCTTATCGCAACTATTAACTTGACAGAAAACGTTTATTTAGGTTTTGTAGATTGTCACAAATAGACTGCAGCAATATGACCGATTGTTTAGGTGCATTCTTGCTGTGTTCACTCTGCAAGATACTGTTTCATAACAGTGATTCAGTGATAAACCAATTGTACTGTGATGTGATTTCCAGTTGCGTTTTGGATGCAAATCAGTTAGAATCTTACTGTGTGTTTCTCTGAAGGTTGAAGATGCTTTGTCATATTTGGATCAAGTCAAAATACGGTTTGTAAACGAACCCGGAATATACAACAAATTCCTGGACATCATGAAAGAATTTAAGTCTCAAAGGTATGTCATTTCATAGCATTTGGCTGTTTAGCATATCATTAAAAGCCAAGGAGATTGATAATTACTCTGTTCTTTTCCTTCAGCATCGACACTCCAGGAGTAATAAACCGTGTGTCTCAATTATTCCATGGACACCCAGACCTTGTCTTGGGCTTTAATGCTTTCCTGCCTCCAGGATATCGAATCGAAATACCCAAGAATGGAATGGCCTTTCTTCAGTCTCCCTTTACTGCACAGGTAATGTCAAAATATGCTTTTGGACTCATTGTGAACTTTAACGCACAATGTTTTGTAAAACACCCCTTTTTACTTGGGTCTGTCCTGTCGTAACTAAAATTCATGCTTAAAAGCTGACAGTCTCATAAGCACTTTAATTGAAGCTATTGGAATTCAAGATGAAAATGTTTAGAAAGTAAAACTATTGATTGATATTGTTGATTATCAAGATTAGTTAGTTTTAAATGTTGTATTGTTTCAGCAGTTTCATATTCTGGTTACATTTGGGACGATTCATATTCTTCTGGCCCTAATTGTAATGTGTTTGTATACTAGAAACTTTGTGCACATTTATTAGACAAGTGAGTATTTGGAGGATTAATTTTAATCTGGAACAAAAACAGCTGAAAAATCAACACAAAAATCAGGCAATCCCGAATGTTAATAATCCTGAAACCTGAATGTTTTACAAAGGAAATGTGAGTGTGAACATTTAACTAACTAATAGTGTGCAGAATTATTATGCATAATTACTAAACAAAGATTTTCCCATCTCACTTGTTTTTCACTGTTAAAGTGAGAATGATAAACAACTCAATTTACAAATAAACATTTGACGTAAAAAAACAAGCAAACAAACTTACCAATATAGCCACTTTTCCTTTCAATTAAAGTCATAATCCTTCCATTAATGAAGCCGGTCAGTTTCTGACAGTTGAAATCTGTTGACGATCAACTTTTTGTGCAGCAGCAACCACAGCCTCCCAGATACTGTTCAGAGAGGTGGACTGTTTTCCTTCCCCATAAATCTCCCATTTAGGAAGGTCAACAAGTTCTCAATAGGGTTATGTCTGGTGAGGAAGGAGACCATGCTGTTATTCTTTCATCTTTTAAGGCCTTTTCTGGCCACAAAGTGGAGAGCTTCCATGCATGTGATGGAGTATTGTCCTGCATAAACCTCATGGTATTCTTGAAAGATGTAGCACTGCTTGAAGAAAGTGTCTTCTGAACAAAAAACACCTCCATCTTGCTGGCGTCGAAGTGGAGCTCTGTGCACGTTAGTGATCCAGCCAGGGGCCGATCCATCTGGATCGTCAAGAGTCATTCTGATCTCATCAGTCCATAAAACCTTTAAAAAAAATCTGTCTTGAGATATTTCTTTGCCCAGTCTTGACGTTTCAGCTTATGTCTTCTCCATACCATGGCCACGTCTCTGAGCACTGAACACCTTGTACTTCTGGACACTCCAGGTAGGTTGCAGTTCTACAATATGACAGTACTGGAGTTGCAACACACCGTTTGATAGTTCTGTGATCATGCTGCGTCCCTCTGAAAAAATGTTTTGACTGTTCAGAGTCAGTTTTATTTTATTTTATTTTTTGTCCCATTTTGCCTGAGAAAAAGAAGCTGCCTAATTATGCACACCTTGATATAGTGTTGATCTCCTTAAGCCACACCCTCCCTCATTACTCAAATAAACATCATCTGTTCTGCTTAAATCCAATTAGCATTCAAGTATACACAGCTTTTTAAGTTTAAAAATGATATGGTCAGAATACTCACTTGACTAAAAATTGTGCACATCTTCACTACATTTGCTCTACTCACTCCTATAGTAGACTACACAACTATAGATGTTGTGCTAAAGCATCATCTATAATTATTGATGCTTAGTTTCCAGTGTGTTTCTCTTTTGCATTTATTGTCTTGAAGATAAATAATCTTAAATCTGACTAAGGGGTAGTGATGCATCAGGTTGAAAGTGGCAGTTAGGCTGAATGTACTTTGGAAAATTAGAAATTATAATGTTCAGTGAAAACTCTCAATAAAATATGTGCATAAAGGTACTCCTTAGTGGCATGACTCTGGGGTCATCATCAAAATGTCCAGAGTGCGATCCCTGTTGATGCCACAGTCATCTGGGGACAGGAGACAAGAATGTATTTTTCTGGAGGGGTTGGATGGCTTCCCTCTCCCCCCATTGCTAGCCAGCATGGGTTATTTATTTATTTATTTTTAAACCGGTACATTTCAATCATGGGGTAGTGTTCTCCTTCAAGCGTTACAGTGGTTTGAAAAGATGTGCCACCACCTCATTTGATTCAGTGGCTGTATGTGCTGGCCATTACCATCCCCGCGTTGGTGTGGTCACGTGATTGCTGGCCTCTTGGCTAATTAGTGGAGTTGGCATTGGGGAGAAATTTGGGAGGAAAAACTGAAAAGTATGTGCCAAAATAAAACTGAGAGATTTCAAAAATATAAGCGTGAAGCAAGTATAGTGCTGTCAATTGTTAATTTATTGTCAAATAAATTTGCATTGAATTATGAATTTTTTTTTTTTTTTTTCATAATGGACTAAATTGTGAAGAGAATTTTTGTGATGTTGGATTACCTCTGTGAGTGATAGTTTTTGGGTTGTTGTTGCAGATATCTCCAGGTAAAGGGAAGAGTAACTCCAGCTGTGCAGGCAGTGTGTCATCTTCATCAGTGGCTGTAGCAGAGGTTAGTTTGGCGCAGAGTGAACCTGTAGCGTCTCCCCAGAGTGCCTCACCTTCAGCCCTGCCAGAAACTTCCTCCAGGCTGGCATTGCCCTTGCCAAGCCCATCGCAGCCCGCCAGTTCATCTGTGTCTCCTTCTACTTCCAAACCCAGTCCTGTGGAGTTCGACAGTGCCATCAGTTATGTAAACAAGATCAAGAGCCGATTTCTGGATCATCCAGAGATCTATAAGTCCTTCCTAGAAATTCTGCACACTTATCAGGTGAGCGTAGTTTTCCATGATCTTGCATAAGATTTTGGAGGTGGGATCTCATGTTAATAATACATACGATAAGTTTTTATCTGTTTTGTTATTTTAATTGTGACATTAGTATCTATGTGACCTATTAGTTGGCAGTTGATTATCATTTTTTTTTTTTTTTTTTTCATCTAGACACAATCTAAAATTGTGATTGAATTATGTTTAGCTTTGTACAGTTGAGATTAAAATTAGAGATTCATAAAAACATGATTTTTTTCACAAATGTTGACAAATTTCACTTAAATTTTAGCTAATATTAATTCTTGACATGACATAACTACAAGCTTTTTAAACCTAGATCTCATTGAACAAATATCTCAGCGTTGTAGATCGTTCACTCAAGAAATGAAGGAACAGTTACCAATGCAGTTGAAAAGAAATGAACAAATGTACAAATATGCAACTGTTGTTGGTTTGTTAGCCAGAACTTTGTGACTATTAATCTTCTAGAGATTCTTTGGTTCAGATTAGGGCTCAGATCTGGCTATTACATTATTTTAATGTTCTCAGTTTAAAGGAAGTGTTTTACCGGTTTTGCAGTGTGAGGGAGGAAAAAAAAAAAAAAACATACATTGTTTTTCATACAAACCGCTGATTCAGCATGTATCGGAGTTTCTGAAATCACCTACACGGCAAGGCAAATGCAAAAGTGTACTCTGCTGAAACAAACATTTCCCAAATTATAATGCATTCTTCCCCAAACTCCTTCATACACTTTGGGTCAGTCTTTTACCATTTCGCCTACTGGATGGATGGTAAGAAGGGTACTAGAAGGGTAATTCTTCCAGTTTTCATCTAAGCAACATTCTCTCATAGGGATTTGGTCATTTTGCCCAAAAAATAAATAAATAAATAAAAAATAAAAATAAGTTCTCTAATTGTGATCACATTTCAAAGTCACTGCTCTTAAATTAAGTTGGCATCATATGAAAAGAAATGTTTGAAAAATTTCTGAATGGAAGTAATGGGTTTTTGAAAGAATTAATTTTGCACCAGCTTTGTCAAAGATTTTTTGAAACTTTAGAACATTATGGATTTGTAAACATACATCAAACATTTAGTGCTGATTCAGTAATAAGAACCCAGTGGAAGGAAATGAGAACAAATTACTTTCATTAAAGAAGAAAGAGCCAAATTGTCTTTTGTAAGGCCAGGTAGGACTGTTTGTTGCGTGTTAAGTGTGTGTGTGTGTGTGTGTGTGTGTGTGTGTTTTTGATTAGTGTTTTGTAGGTATTGTGCATGACTGTTGGCTAAAGAGTACAGAATTGATCATTATTAACTAACAGTTATTCTTTCATCAGTGATTTGATATAATGGCAAATTTAACTACATAAGCCTTTTCTCTTTGCTGATCGTTATCAAAGTTCCTTCTGTGTGACAGAGCAATTTCTTCTTTTATGGTGAAGTGAAAACATGAAAGCAATATCATCTTTTATATTTCCTGTTATGGAATATACGTTGGCAGTTAAATCGACTTTTTGTGATTTGTGTATTGTGTAGCAGCCATTTTATTGAAGTCCTCGACAAGTTGTGGATTTTGTCCAGTAAATTTTGCAGTTTGCAAGATATGTTTGCGTTTTTGTTGTATGGCAGAAGGAGCAGCTGGAGTTAAAAGAGAACAGGAGCAGAAGTATTTCTGGAATGACAGAGGATGAAGTTTTCTCCAAAGTGGCCAGTCTGTTCAAAGGTCAGGAGGATCTGCTGGCTGAATTCGGACAGTTCCTGCCAGATGCTAAAAGATCACTGGTTAGAATGCACCTTTTTATATTATGTATTCACACTTTTTTTCTTTTTTTTTCGTTTTTCGTTTTTGCCTGCAAACTTAACATGAATTAGAAAGCTGTCCGTATCTTGCTATTTAAGAGTACAATTCATCTCCATGTCAATACTTATTTTTTTTCTTTCAGGTGTTTTCTACCAAGACTTTTAATATGATGTTTAACAATCATTTTAAAAAGGTTCATCATTATTTATGCAAATGTTACAGTTCATATTTAGGCATGCACTTAGAATATTAAGCTGAGTATCTACTGAGGCTGACATATATCTACAGGGCTTACACATCACTGCTTTCCTTAATCTAAACCATTTCTGCTCTCTTTCATTCTTAATGGCAAATTCACAATGAAATCGTTCCCAAAATAGTCTCAACTAAAAGCCTTTAGACATGGATATTTAAACACAAAAACATTTTGAAAGTGATCGTTCTGTTCACTTCTCACAGATGTGTGTAATTCTTGTCCTAATTGGCAGTTTACCAGCGGATCGTTGACGGGAAAGGAGCATGTTAAAAAGCAAGAAGAAGAGGATCTCAACAAGCAAAGCAAGAAACGGCCCCGTCCCGTGTTGCTGCCGCACATAACGCCACTGCTAAAGGTGAGACTGCATCTGTTCTTTTGAATCTCTTAATGATGTAATCAACATAGGTCCACCCATCCACCAGTGCACTTCACTTAAACCATAAATGCCACAGGATACACGTGCGTTAGGAGTGAGGATGAATAAGGAATCTTCAAAAATGGGTTAAAGAATCATAGAAGGGTAAATGCACAACAAGATCGAGAAGTGGTACAAGACTGAGAAGCATGTTGTTTTTTTTTTTTTTTGTTTGTTTTTTTTTACTGAGATTTGAAAATGGAAAGGATGTGTAACAGAGATTATCCCACTGAAGATAAGTTATTAGAGAGTTTGGAATCTAGAGTTTGGAAGTGATGTCTCCTGGTGTAGGAAACCAAAATTTGAAAACTTAGCAGGCTGATTCCAGAGGAACGTAGTGAACAGGTAGGAGAGGAAGGTTAGAGTTATAGGTAAGGATAGGCAGATTCATGTAGAACTTCAGAAGTAATGCGAAGCAGCTTCTACTGAATAGGGTATTAAATATGGGGATGTAATTAGATGTATTTTGGTGTATGTGAGTGCAGTTACGTACAAACAACCAAGCTTCGTGGTTCTCTACATAGGAGATTATGAATTCTTGAGTAACCGTTTCTTCATCATTTATGTATCATTAAGGCGAAAACATGAAAATATTAATGGAATTATTCATGGGGAAATAGTTGCCGATGTGCAGAGGCAGATCTAGCACCAGGATTTCAAACAGTACGTGAGAGCATTAGAGTTGAGAGCGTTGGTGCTAGTTAGCAGGCTATTTTTTAAATCTGCATTAAGCATAAGGAAGTTCTGTGTCTGTCTTACTTTTAAGTCCTTAGTACAGCCTGGGCTACGGTGGCTGCTGGTTGGTTGGTAAAGTAAATGTGACTAGAGGATTGAGTACATTAAACTCTGAGATGTGGTTTAAAGAAGGCTGTGTGTAATCGTTAATGCTTCGAGATGAGTACAAGTTTACAAGTTTATGAATAACTTTGGGGCAGTTATTCTAAATGCTTATATGGAGGGTGGCGGTGGTATAGTGGTAGGATACTTGCCTATGGACCTATGGCTCAAGCGGGCCCAGGTTCGAATCCCACCTCTGGCACTACCACCACTGGGTCCCTGAGCAAGACCCTTAACCCTGAATCGCTCCAGGGGGACTGTCCCTGTAATTAGGACATGGAAGTCGCTCTGGATAAGAGTTTAAATCTAAAGCTTGTCAATTTGAAGATAACGTGAGTTAAAATGTCTGATACTGTTACCATTAATGATGGTCTTTTACTGCATATATCCTTGTGTAGGTGCATCATCTGCATAATGTAGCAAATGAATAAAATTGCAATACATAATCAATTGCTCTGCCTCAATCTTAATGTCTGGTGTGCTGTGAGAGAAATTAGAAAATAAGTGAGAAGTTGTGCAAGACTGTTCAAGAGAAGGTCATGTGATGGAGGAAGGACTATAGAGAAGAAATGATAAGTTGTCATCTTATTAATAATAAAAAAAAAATGTCAGTCAGTAGACAGTGTTGTAGTGCAGTCCCAAATAGGGCTCTGGAGAGATGGAGTGATTTGTGTAGGTTTATCACAACAGCACAAAAGAATTATGTGGAATCATTAAAAGTGTCTTCTGTGAAAGATGGGGAAATGCAAAAAAAAAAAAAAAAAAGAATTTGGGCGATACGCTGTTGCGCGCACACACGAGCATTTTCTTTGTTTTAAAATTTTTTTTTTAATCTTTTTTTTGGCGAATTAAGTTGGAACACCTGTGAAGACTGGAAGACAAATTGGCTCCTACTAGACTTTGAGACCTGATGATTATTTGCTGCAATGAATCAGGTGTGCAGTGGATTGTTTTGAAAAGCACATTTTAATTATTTTAACTTATTCAGTTTGTTGCTTTCTGCTTTCTTTCCACAGAAAAAGAAGAAGTTTTCATGCTCCAAAGACCAGTCATTTGCCTCAGTTGGAAAGCATGGAGTTCTTCGGGAGTTTACTTTCTTTGATAAGGTAAGGTGCCCACCTCTTCACCACTGACCGTTTGAGTTTCATTTAGTTGTCATCTTTTTAAAAGCTGTTTTCAATTATGCAAAGGTCCTGGTGCATCTCTTATTTATTATTATTATTATTATTTTTTTTTTTACATTTTTTTTTAGAATTTTTAAACTTTAGTGTAGATTTAATCATGAGCTCCAAAAGGGGAAAACTCTTATTTGTACCCTTCACTGTATTGCTTGCTGTGCATGTTAATCAATGTGACCTGCCACATGCAGCTGAAGTAAAGCCAAAAAATGAAATGGCAGATTTGACCGGTATCTTAGCCACTTTAGAGGGAAAAAAAAATGGCTGATGGAATAATGCGCTAGCTTTTACCCACATAAGATTGGAAAAAACAATATTTACTACAGTTATTTACTGACAGTTAATTAAATGTCAGGTAAGATTGCTGGGGATAGGCTTACAGGTCAGCTCACTTTCTGGTGGTGGTTTCGTTTATCACAGTGATAAGGCACTATAACTGTTTGAACCAGTTCATTCCTATATTCCCCACTGCTCAACCAGTGTTTGAATTTTTCCTTCTTTCTTTTAGGTTCGCCGTCTGTTAAAGAGCCAGGAGGTGTATGAAAACTTTCTGCGCTGCATTGCCCTTTTTAACCAGGAAGTGGTGTCAGGGGCTGAGCTTCTACAACTCGTCACCCCTTTTTTAGGGTGAAACTGATTTACGTTTATCCCATTTATTGCACTGTTTACTTACTAAATGTAACCTTTTAATATTTTCTCAGTTTCTAAAATGAGCTGTATATAGAACCTTTTTCAAATGAATGATGAATTTATGCAGTGAAAGGTTGTTTTGTAGGTTAGCTAACTATTAAATAAGGCATATCAAACGCAGCTCAAGCGCTTCATTAACCTGAACAAAGATAAATCACTAAATCATTGTAAACCGCAGAGGTAAAGCAGAGATTTGATAGAACCTTCAGTTACAGAGAACTTCTTCTGTTATCTTTTTTTGATTGGTAATATTTTGTAGTTACAATTTTTAACACTATTCAATTTAGTGTTGAGCAAAAAGCCACAATGAATAGAAGACTTGTCTATAAATCATTCATGGGCTCAGACTTCTTCCTCTGAATCATTCCAATATTTCTTATTTCTTCAATCCTGTAGGAAGTTTCCGGAGCTGTTCACTCAGTTTAAGTCCTTTTTGGGTGAAAAGGAGTTGCTGCATTCGGTTTCTGGTCTGTCTGACCGCTACATGGAGGGTGGAGGGCGGGAAGTGGATTATGCATCTTGTAAAAGACTCGGCTCCAGCTACAGGGCGCTCCCGAAAACATACCAGCAGCCCAAGTGCAGTGGCCGCACTGCTCTATGCAAAGAGGTATTTAGTCACCTGCGACACATTGCTCGTTTGTTGGTGTTTTCCTGAATATACTTGAAGCCAGTTACGTGCATTTGGTCAAAGCTCAGGTTTTTTTTTCTCAGGAAAATAAAAACAAACTTTTCTGCTTTTCCTTTATTTTGCCTCATCTGTAGCCCATGGCCTAATAAAATAAACTGACAGACCTGTGTTGCCTGCCGATGATGTAACTGACCGATATATGGTGTAGAGATGTTGGTGAGAACTGAGAGGAAACACCCAGTCAAGTCATGTCTTAAATCTTTAATCTGTCTGCAGGTTTTAAATGACACCTGGGTGTCTTTCCCATCCTGGTCGGAGGATTCCACTTTTGTGAGCTCTAAGAAAACGCCTTATGAAGAGCAACTCCACCGCTGTGAGGATGAGAGGTTTGAGGTGAGACTGCAACCCTCATACTAGATAAGACCACTCTCGAAATGAACAGTGGTTCGTTGGATGTATGTATAGTGTAAGTTAAAATAAAAAACAGCAGACGTCTTGTATAAGCAGAGTTTTCATAGGGCTGTATGTCTCATTCATTTGCTACTTTATTTATTTATAATATGCAATGTTGTGTTTTTCTTTTGCTTGTTTTAATGGTCTTTTGATCGTTTTTGTCCCTACAGCTGGACGTTGTTTTGGAGACTAACTTGGCAACAATTAGAGTTTTGGAGAGTGTCCAGAAAAAGTTGTCACGCCTTTCACCAGAGGATCAAGACCGCTTCCGATTGGATGACTGCCTGGGTGGCACCTCTGAGGTCATCCAGCGGCGGGCTGTTTATCGGATCTATGGGGATAAAGCACCCGAAATAATTGAGGGACTAAAAAGGAACCCAGCTACCGCTGTACCAGTAGTACTCAAGAGGCCAGTACTGTTATGCTTTCCTTCCTCTTTCTGTTCCTCCCTCCCTTACATACATACATACATACATACATACATACATACATACAACTCTGTTTTAATAAAAGGGACAAACCTAAACAAGATATTCTTATTATATAAAATAGAAAGGGATTCTAGCATAGCTTATGTTTTTGTGGAATGGACATAATGAAAAATTGGTTTGAATTTTGGTTTATGTAATAATTGTTAAAGCCTTTTAAGCACTTTTATATCGTTCATTAAACCATTAAAAATGTTTTTCTGTTGTATTTCCCAAATCAGAATTATATCAAAATAAGTCACTGTGTTTCCCACCACTCATACTTTTTAGTAAAAGACACTAGGTTAGGAACACACAGTTCCTCATACTGTTATTCACTGTGAAATACCCTGGGATGGCACATGGTGATTTTTGGCTTTTGTATAGATGATAATTCTTTATCTTGGTGATTGTGGGGAGTTTAGGGATGTTAATGACATGAGAGTGTGTGTTTTGTGTGTTTCAGGTTGAAAGCAAAGGAGGAGGAGTGGAGAGAGGCGCAGCAGGGTTTTAATAAAATCTGGAGGGAGCAATATGAGAAAGCATACCTCAAATCCCTGGACCACCAAGGGGTCAACTTCAAACAGAACGATATGAAAGCCTTGAGGTCCAAGAGCCTACTCAATGAGATTGAGAGCATTTATGATGAGGTAAAATACTCACCTGACCAAACTGGAGAGCTTAGCCCTGGCCATTATGAGACAGAAAAAACAGTGTTCTCAATAAATAGTTCCTGGTTAATTTATTTTTGGATATGATGGTCAATAATGAATTGCAGCGGTCTAAGGAAAATTATAAATTAATTTAAAAAGCACTCTACAACATTCATTTGATGCATAATGTGACCCTGCAGTATACTGCAGGAAAATGAATGAACGGATAAAAGCAAAGTCACATTGTTAGCCTATTGCAATCAGTTAGAATGGATGATTGGACCATGTGAACCTTGATATAGAGCTTTAATCCCTAGGCAGTGGTGGCCTAGTGGTTAGGGAGTTGGTCCCGGGATTGGAAGGTTGTGTGTTCGATCCCGTTGCCCTGAGGTACCCTTTAGCAAGGTGCCGTCCCCATCAGTGCTCCTCGGGCACTTTCAACAGCTGCCCCCTGCTGCACGCATGTGTATGGGTGAAACGCAGAGGTTGAATTTCGTTGTTGTGCTGTGCCACGTTTCATGATGACAAGAATAGTCACTTTCACTTTTTCGAATTTTTGGGGGCTATTTTTCATGTGTGTGTTTGTGTCCAGCGTCAGGAGCAGAGCACTGAGGAAGGTGGTGTGGGTCAGCAGGGTCGTGAAGGAGGCGGAGCCAATAGTGAACCTCACCTTGTCTTTACTTACGAGGATAAGCAGATTCTGGAGGATGCCTCGTCGCTCATCATCTACCACGTCAAACGCCAGCCCACCATACATAAGGATGACAAAGACCACATTAAACGCATCATCCAGCATTTTGTCCCTGACTTGTTCTTCTCACGTCGTGGAGAGCTGAGCGAGACTGAAGAGTGGACAGATGAGGAGGGAGAGGGAGAGGAAGGGGGCGGGACCACAGGAGGAGGAGGTAGGGCTGAGTAATGCTGCCAAAAAAAGACAAAAATTCAGTAATCCTTGTCATTTATTATATTCACAGGCCTACATACAGAGTAACCACAGCATTAATATTGTGTCGGTCCTGCTCTTGCTTAAGATGTGCCGTGGTTTCTGTCATCAAGGCATTAGCAGCAGATTCTTTAAGTCTCATAGTTGTGAGATGTGGTCCAGCTGGATTTGTCCAGCACATCTCACAGATTCTCCATCAACCTGGGATTTGCGGAAGTTAGGAGACCAAGTCAACACCTTGAATTCTTTTTTTGAAGCCTCGTGCAGGTTTCCAGCATTCTGTTTAAAAAAGCTGCTGTTATTAGGGAATGTTGTTGCTGTGAAGGTGTGTTCTTTGTGAGTTGGAGGGGGTCTAGAAGTAGGATACTCACCAATGGGCCAATAGGTTGCAGGTTCAAATCCCACCTCCAGCACTACCACCATTGGGTTCCTGAGCAAAACCCTCAACCCCGAGTTGCTCCAGGGGACTGTCCCTGTAATCAGGAATTGGAAGTCTTGCTGAATAAGAGCTTCTGCTAAATGCTGATTGTTGATGGGGGGGGGTTTAAATCAAAGCCAAGTTGAGCTTTTCATCCTTTAGCTCTGTATTACCTCTACCATTAGGATAGGGTAGCTTTTGCTCCCTGCTCATATCACTGAGCCTGGTATGCCCATGACCCTATTGCCAGTTTTTCAGTAGCATCACTTTAATAGATACTAACTTTGTGTCGTAATATTAACAATTAATTCATAGCTGTTTTTTTTTTTTTGTTTTTTTTTTTAGGACTTTTTTTTTTTTTTCCCCCCTTTTCCTTGACTCAATTCAAACAGCTCTTAGATTTTAGATTCTTGTTGCTCGACCTACTAGATGCTACTTGGAAGATATGTGAAGCGTACTTTTGCAAACTAGTCCTATGTTTTTTGCCTAATATACATAATTGGTATTAAACTATTGCCCAGACCCTGATCCTAAGCAGCTACACTGTTCCTTACTCTCGCTACAGTTCACATAGCCATCCGCAAACATCATAGACCATGGGGAGTCGCGTTTAATCTTGTCTGCCAAGAATGATCTTGGTGCTAATCCTTAATGTAATCCCACCTCTGCTTTAAATGCATCCATCACTCCTACTGCAGACCTCACCACTGTTACACTGCTCTCATACATATCTTGTCTCGTACAAAACCACAACTTCTCTCTAGGCACCCTGTCCTATGTTTGGCACAATGCAATTCCTTCTAGCCTTTTCTGTACTTCTCTATCAACACCCTAAGAGCAAACATTGCATCTTTTGTACTCTTTCTCAGCATGAAACCATACTGTCGTTCACTGATAACCTCTTTTCGTAACTTGGCTTCCACCACTCTTTCCCATAACTTCATGCTTTGGATCAATATTATCACTCTGTAATTACTATCGCTGTGTGCATCACATTTATTAATGAAAATCACTACCAGTACTCTTCCTCTCTACTCCTCAGACATTCTCTCACTTTCCAAGTGTGTGTTAAATAAGTTGGCTGGAATCTCCACTGCCATCTCTGCTAAACACTTCCATGCTTTCATAGGGTTGTCTTCTGCCTCAACAATCTTTCTTCATCCTTATCCTCTGCCCTTACTTCCACTTTGCTAATACACTGCACTTCCTGGTTCACTCTCCTCACATCAGCCAATCTCTCTCCACATTTATCAGCCCCTCAAAATATTTTTTTCAATCTCCTCCACACTCTGCTTGCCTGTGTGTTTCCATTTCTATCCCTGACCTGCTCTGCACAACTCCCCAGCTCTGTCTCTCTTTCTAGCCAGTCGGTGTAGGTTTTCCCTCTCCTTACTTACTTCTCCCTCCTGGCTTTGCTAGGCTCTTCTTCTGTATAAACTCCTAAACCACCACCAGGTTTCCTTATCCTCCTTCTTCAGTAACACCAATTATCTTTAGCTGCCTTCCTTACCACTGCAATAGTTGCTCTTCACTACCCCTCCCAGAGCACATGTTAACTCCTGCCTGAATTTCAACAACACTGGCTTCTTCTTTCTACTGCCTTTTTTTTTTTTTTTAAATCCTTGACTCTGATGTGATTTTTATTACTCTTCCTGACCTCCAAAGTCATTCTACGGACCTTTATCCTATGCTGTTTAGTTATGCTCTCAGAGTAGCTAGCGTACATTCCCTGCTAAAACTATCAGAGCAATGGAACCAATGTTTTGATTTTGCAACTAAAGGTCTTTGAGATCCAAAGATGGAAATGAAAATGATCAGATTTTCATGTTTCATTTCCCGTTATTATATCGAGATATATAAATTGTGCCCACATCCCATGTAATTTCACATATGAGCCCAGTTTTTCAAGTGAGCACTTTACATTTGGTTGTTTAATTCATTCTTGCAGTAACTGCATCAGGTCTGCAATCCCTTGACTTTACAAAATCAGTTGTTTCTCCTTTTTGTTTTGATTTCTAGGCTTTTTACAGCGTCTTTCAGTTGTTGTCGTTTGTTCTAGGGGGTTTCTCTCTTCAGTCCCTTTTCAGGACTTGCATTTTTCAGCTCAAGTTAATTTAGGTTAAGATCTGGTGACTGACTTGGCCAGTCCAAAACTTTTCCCCCTTGAAGTTCTTTGTTGACTTAACAGTGTGTTATGGCTCATTGTCTTTCTGCATGATAAAACTTCCCAATAATTTTGAATGCCTTTCTCTGCAAATTAGCAGACCATGAGTTACCTTCATGAGTAACATCAATAAAAATGACTGAACCTGTTACAGAAACAGCCATGGCACTACCTCCACATTTCTTCACAGATGAGGTTAATTGTTTGGATAAATAGCATATCCTTTTTGTCCATCACTTTGGTAGATATTAGCTTTTGTCTTAGAGGATAGCTACAGAGTCCAGTCACAAGGTATAAAATCAGTTTTTAGAACAAAGCTTTACAGACTAAGGTTCAAAATGTTGTATTTGGCCTTACTGAACTGGCAACTGTTTTTGTTTTTTTGTTTTTTCCTGTTTAGGCCCTGCTCTGCTCAGTGCAGCCTCATTAGGCTTTTACATTTGGACCTGCTAATTAAAAAAAAAAAATTGTTTTTTCACAGGTCCAGGAGGAGGAGTGTCAGCAGGAGCTGCAGGAGGACAACAGCAACTGAATGGGGAAGCCAGAAGGAGACGCTGTAACTCCATGGACACATCAAGAGAACCAAACCCGCAGCAAGAACGAACGGAGAAGCAGGACCAGCAGAAGGATCTGGATGGAGTGTATAATCTGTTTTTTGTTAATAATAACTGGTACTTCTTCTTGCGGCTGCACCAAACACTGTGCTCAAGGCTGCTTAGAGTTTACCGACAGGCAGAGCGGCAGCTGCTGGAGCATCGAGCCGAACAGAGTGCTGAGCGACTCCTGGTCACCGAGGGACGCAGAGACAAAGCCACAGATCTGGCCATGGAACTACGGCTTAAGCAGCCCAGTACGCAATAATAAACACCAGTATTTTACATTTTGATATTTTGCTTTACTTTTGCAAAAAGCAAATTGTGTGTGTGTGTGTGTGTGTAATATAAATATAAAATATAAAACGCATAAAATACTAAATTAATTTTTAATAACTTTTTCTTTTTCAGGTGAAGTAGACCTGGAGGAGTATTACCCTGCGTTTTTGGACATGGTGCGCAGTCTGTTGGATGGTAATCTAGACTCTACGCAATATGAGGACACCCTGCGGGAAATGTTCACCATACATGCTTACATCGCCTTTACAATAGACAAACTCATCCAGAACATTGTAAGACAGGTGAGTGGGCCCCATTCAAACAGTTGCACCCTGTGTGGGAGTCATTATGCCAAAAATAAATAAATAAATACAACCTTGCTGAGAAAAATCATTTTAATATTTGATTTTCATAGTCAAGAATTGCTGATGTGGTGAAGTGCAGATAATTGTTAACCATGCCGTTGCTGCTAGTGTAACTGCAACCAAGACATTTCTCAGGTGCAGTCGATATGAGCAGTGGCATAGGAAAAAAAAAATCAACAAAAATTGTTTTATTGAAGTAGCAGATTTTGTGCAATTTTTTACAATAAAGCAATCATTAACTATATAAACTCTCTATGTGAATAATTATATATCCTGTAGGATCTTCTTTGCAGTATTGATGACTCCATTTGAGAAACTATTTTTTGCCAGTGGGGTGTTTTTTGTGTTTTTTTTTTTTTTTTTTTTTTTTTTTTTTTATTTTTTTGGGGAGTGTATGATCAATTTGATAGATAATGCACATTGCTGAAGGTGCATCCTCCTCCTCACCTTTTAGGTCTGCGCTAAAGTTTTCATTTTTCCTGGCTCTACTCTCTGCTGCAGTCTAAGCTAATGTACACTTGTAAGGCTGACTAAAGTAATGTGATTACTGCTCATGGCATTCATATTTCTGTGGCTGCTGCAACATAAGACCTTGGGCCACGTCTACAAAAATGTAATGCCTGTAAGCCTCTCCCGTCCCCACCTGGGTTAGTCGGGATTCTCTTTCGTTGCTCGAGTACATTCCAGTTCAATATATGAAACCCATAACTAGCACCATCAAGATTTGAAAGTGATTATTCTTGTCATGTGTCCATTTCACCCATGCACACACTGTGCAGCAGGGGCAGCTATTGAAAGCATGGGGAGCAGTGACTGGGACAGTACCTTGCTCAAGGCTACCTCAGGGCAGCCTAGTAGTCTGGGATTTGAACCCACGACTTCCTGATCCTGGGGCCAACTCCCTAACCACTAGGCCACCGCTGCCCCAAAGCACAACCACCACAGATGGTTGGGAGAGTATGACTGAGTCTACTTTTCAGCACTAATTCCAGCGTACAGATTGGAGTGTTTGTTTGAGCCAGAAAACGTTGTCTTGGATCACTTCAAAAAGTGTCTGGATGAAATGGCAACACAAGAACAAATAGCTTTTTTTCCCTATCTGAAATCCTGGGTGAATAAAGAGGAGGGGAATCTCCCAACCCATACAAACCTCTTCTCTTCTGATCTTCGGCACATATGGCATTGATCGAAAAAACTCTCAGACTTTAAATCACCCAGTACTGGACCCCCCCCATGATTGCAAATGCTTGGAGAAGCTGGTTCTGTTGCAGTACTCTGCTCTCGTTTACCTGGACACTCCTGGCTCTTAAGCCAGAATGCACTTCTCATTGCATTCAAACTACTCTACTGCAGTTTGCTCAAGCTGCTACATCTAATTTAATATGCTGATATTTCTCTCCCATCAGGAGAGAATCACTCCACACAGCAGAACTGCTAAGTCACATTCACAGTTGCATATACAAGCATTTATGGTGGCTTTCCTGATGTGCAAGCTGCCAATTACAAAGGTGCCAATTCCCACCCATGCCATCAGAGATGCAGGCTTTTGAGCAAGCCAGATGGGCAAGATCCTCTTCTTTAATCTGAAGTATATGGTGTCCATAATTTCCCTAAAGAATCAGACCAGAGAAAACAGAAGCTTTACATGTTGCCTCAAGTCTTTAAAAATGAGCTTTGGAACAGAGGACATGCCAGCGTTTCTGGGTCACATTTAAATATGGATTCTTTATTCTGATGTAAAGCTTTAACCTTCATTTGCTGATTGCAAAGCGAGCTGAAAAAGTGTTTACTGACACTGATTTCTTAAGCTCATTCATTCTTCAGAATTTTGCACTTTTACACTTTTTTTTTTTTTTTGGGGGGGGGGGTCGGTGAACCTATGCTCATATTTACGTTTAAGATTCTCATTTTATAACCAAGCATGTTGCTGGCCTGTTCCTAAATAACCTAACCGTATGCTAATTGTTCCCCCAGTGTTTTTTTTTTTGCAACTGTTTCAACTTTGTGTTGCTGCCATCAAGGTTAAAGTTAACAGTCGAGGTTTTCTGTGGGTTTTTTTTTTTTTTTTTTTTAAATATGGATTTTACAGTTTCTGGCATTTTTTGAGTTGGGGTTGTACTTAATCATCTTCCATTGTTTCTGTTCAGTATTCGGATCCTAGTCCATCCTTCATCTTGATGTTCTCTGATAGTCATTTAAGGACATCCTTATGCTCGTCTTTTATGCTCTGTTTCTTGTCTTCTGCTGAACTATAGCTTTACAACAGCTAACATTAACTATGATTTACTGTGTGTGTGTGTGTGTGTGTGTGTGTGCGCGCGCGCGTGGTGCAGCTGCAGCACCTGGTGAGTGATGAGGTGTGTCTGCAGGTGGCTGAGCTTTACACAGCTGAGCGAAAGCGTGGAGCCGCTGGTGGGAATCTCTCCTCACAGTGTGTAAGAGCAGCGTGGGAAACCAGCTACCAGTGGAAGGCAGAGAGGGTGATGGCTGAAGAAAACTGCTTTAAAGTAAATATACCCTCCTACCTGTACATCTGTCCCATATAACTTGCCTCATATGCAACTGTAATGCACATCCATGGCAAAGACAAAAGTCTTTTTAAAGTAAATAACAGACACCACCTTATTTACATGAACAAAGGTAACTGTCACATAGAGCAAGTGTTAGCTTATTTTTTTTTAATAAATTTTAAAATGGTCAACATTTGTGTAAACCAGTGGCCTTTTTCCCTGTAAGAGCTGGGACTCTGACACCACCTGCAACCCTAATCAGTAGAAGCAGCTCAGAAAATGACAGAGAGAGAGAGAGACTTTATGCTGTAGTAAATTGTACACTTCCATGCTTAAATATTGATGCATGCCCTTTACGCTTGTATTATTATAGGTCATGTTCATCCAGAACAAAGGCCAGGTCACCATGACTATTGAACTGCTGGACACAGAGGAAGCCCAGGCTGATGACCCATTGGATGTGCAGGTAAAATTTGAATGTGTGCTCGCAGAGGAAATCGAGCATAGAATAATTAACGAGACAGCATGAAGGATAAAATATGAAATGTGATGCATATTGAATGGATATTGGATAAGATGCCTCCCTAGCAGATAGAGTGGAAAAAAGAAGGGTTGAAACTGTAAAACTGACATTAAAATGTAATCGGTGGCAGATAACATAATTGACGCTTTAATGATAGTTGCACAATATACACTATTTTTGTCACTACACATTTGTAACTTTTAAAGATGATGCTATACTTTATACAGAGACTGTGGGCAAGTGGGTTTTTTTTCTGTTAACGGGAAATGACCACCAACAGTGCTAGAAGAACCTTCCAGCTGACAAGTTTTAAGTTTCAGAATATTATAGTAGATTTATGTTCCTCTGCAATGACCAAGCAAAAGGATTTTGCAGTGTCTTGTTTCGTCTTTTCTTTCACCCGCTCCGGTTTAGGGGTCGCCACAGCAGACCTGTTTCTATTTCTTCCCCTGCATCTTCCTCCTTCAAACCGAATTGGAGTGTTTTGTTAATTTATTAAAAATAAAAGACTAAAATATCTAATTTACATAAATATTTAGACCCTACCTACTTGGTCAGTGGTCTACAACTTGACTGGAATCCACCTGTTTCTAAATTATTTTATTGTATATTGTATGTATAATTAGGAAAGGCACAGACCAATCTGTAAACTCTCACACTGAGTTAAAAAACCAAGCCATGTTGAGAGAGTTGTCTGTAGTCCTGCAAGACTGAATAGTGTCTATTCAAAGGTGCGAGGGAAGGATACGAGACATTTTCTGGCTGAGCACAGCAGCCTCCATCATGCACAATTGGCAATAATTTTGGATCCATGAGCAGTTTTTGTTAAAGCTGGCCACACACAAACCAATTAAGCTCTGATTAAGAAAACTTGGCTAGACAAGAAATCCAGAACCCATAGGTCTCTATGAATGACCTCTGTGAGTTCCTTAGTGAAGATGGGAGACCCGCATAGATTATTACAACCAGAGGTTGTTAGTCCATCGTGGTAAAGTGGCCAGACACAAGCCATACCTCACCAAAAGTCACCAAAAGGTGTTTGTTTAAAAGCGCCTGAACAACGTTCAGACTGTGAGGAGCAAAACCCCCAGTGATTTGGTAAAATGGAGACATATCCAAAACTCTCTGTGAGCAAATGCTAACAGTTTATGTGGATGAAACTAAGGGTCTGTGCATCACTTTGGTGGTGGCATCATTATGAATGGCATATGCTTTCAAAATTTGTTTTTAAGTTTACAGAACTTAAGATTCAAAATTGATGTTTGAGCAGTCTTTGTTGCGTTTACTGGTCAGTGTCAAAAATGGAACTTACATGAATGGAATAAATTCTCTAGTTTCTGTTTCAGTAATATATTTGTGTTTGTGTGTTTTCAGTGCCTCTCTAACTACATGGAACAGTTTGTTGGGACAGAGTCTTCCATGTATTCTCAAGCAGATGGATATTATTTTAAGCCTGTATTTCTCCCCAGGTAAAGTCCAACAGATGCTAAAAACAATGTGTCTTTATCAGAGAGGTGCTCACAGACTTTACAGTCTTTGTGTTTGCTTCTGGTTTATTAGTGTTTATGTAGCTTCTGGTCAAAGATCACTCTCTTCATGGGAATAATTTGGTCACAGTCAGGAAAGCAATGTAGTAATTGTCAGGGTTTTCTGAGTGTATACATCCTCTAGGTATGATACACAAATTTAGGAAGAACACTTTTGTTAAATTTTTTTGCTTCTTGTGAAGTTATTATATTTATCCCATGAAATATTTCAAAATAATGTTGTCTTTGGTGTTCTGATTTGATCGCTTCACATTGCCTGTTCCATGTAGGAACCTGAGACATTTCCGGCGCTGGCAGCTGAAGCAGGTGGAAGCCCTGCGGTGTCGGAGGGAGTGGAGGGGGCAGCTTGGAGTGGAAAATGCTGGAAGCCTTGACTGCCGCTTCAAACTCAATACGCACAAGATGGTGTTCGTCATGAACTCGGAGGATTACATGTATCGCCGTGGGGCGCTGCTGAAGGCCCGGAAGGTAAGCACCGCAAAACGTCGTCAAGCTGCTGAAACTCACTGAAGTCGGATTAGATTTCCCACTCACTTTCACAGTTTGACAATAATTCAGTGATTCTAATCAAGTACAAATCTGCTTTTATTTTTGTAGTTGGCTAATCACGAATCTACTTCTTTTAATAAAAGTATTCAAGTTCTCATCCACCTCACGCTACTAGAATGGCAAAGGGCTTAATAGATGTGATCATGCAGTATGTTGTTTAAATGCTCCTGGTGGTGTAACACGTTCAGGCTGTGACATTTTAATCTGAGGAATCTTTTGGTACTTTTGGTGGAGAGCAAGGTTCTTTACCCTAAACCAGGTACCCCATCAAGTACTAGCAGAGGTGGTCTAGGTTTTAGGGAATAGGCCTCAGGATCGGAAGGTCATGGGGTTCGAATCCCAGACCAAAAGGTTGTCCTTAGGTACCCTTGAGCAAGGTACTGTTCCCTGGTTGCTTTAAAATAGCTGCCTCCTGCTGCACAGTGACTTAATAGTCACTTTCATTTTACTATACTTTACATTACCTGACCTCAACTAGGAAAACTATACCATATAACTGTATTTCTGCTGACCCATATACATTTAAATATAGATATACATACATAAGAGTGGAACCCCTGTTCACAACCATAATTCGTTATGGACTCATATAAAACTCTGGAGGCGACCCGACCGTAATTTCCCCATAACATTATATGTAAATACTATTCTAAGCATCTATTCTAAGCAAATTTTAGAGTTCTAAGCATCGAAGGGGAAAAAAGTTATAAGAAAGATCCTTAATTTATACAAAAACTAAACCTAAACAACCAAGAACCATTTGCTTAGAGGCCATGGTAAATTGCAAAAATAATGCAAAAGCACACAAAATGCAGCACAAACAGTTCACAAATCTCTGAACGCACATCTGGCTGAGAACGATGTGCAGGGAGAGACTGGACATGTGCGTCGTCTTTTGTTAGGCTCTGTATACGTTAAGTAAACATAAGAAAATAGGATACGGACGGAGAATGGGAGTGAAATCATTGGCGCGTAGTACGAACCAGAGGGGAAACTGGCCGCCAGTATTTTATTCGCAACCAGAAATTGTGGTAATAATGATTGTGTGTGTGTGAGTTTGAGATTTGATCCAAGATCAGAAGAACACTTTCCCTCTAAATGTAGTGCTTGGTGTCTGAAGCTTGTTTCGTTAGTTTTGCCCGCGACAAGCCGACAATGTGGCTAACAAGTCATTTATGGTGATGAGCTCCAATTAGCATTTAGTCTCAGTCATCAAATTTTTAAGTCGTATCTGAAAGTCTTGCATATGTTTCTGACACTTTTGATCTATCACTAAAGTAGCGACTAAGCTTATCTATCTGCATTTTAATTTAAAAGTAGCTTCTCAGATCCACAGATTTAATATGCGGTGTCTACTTTTTGCGACCGTTTTAAATGCAATGTAAGGTTTAGTATAAATGTATAATATATGCTAATTCCCCCTCTGTGTGTGTGTGTATGCACGTGTTTAGACCCAACAGCGTGTGGCACGGCTGCAGCACGAACGCTTTGCACAGTGGCACGGCTCGTGGCAGAGCGAAAACATTTCTGCTTCGGCTGCACGTGCTGTGCAGGCGTGGCTGTTGGGAGATAACCATGATGACCTTCTGCCCTGCAAAACCACCTGCACACCCACACAGGTCAAAGGTCAACCTGTCAACAGGTACCAGGTGCACTACAGCAGCAGCAAAGCCCCAGCCTCACCGTAAAAAAACTCTTCATAAAACACACGGTTGTGCTCTCTCTCTCATTCTCTTGCGGCCTCTCACGCGCTCTCTTACTCTGGCCCTCTCCCTCTCCCTCCCTCTCTCCCTCCCCCCCCCCTCTCTCTGATACTGGCTGGACACTGAACGGTGTGATGAGGATACCCACGGATGCTGAAAGACACAAAGAACAAAGACTGCTTGGGGATGTGACCATGCAATCACACATAATGTGAATGAGGATCAACCTTTTTTTTTTATATTAAAAAAAGAGGAAAAGTCCATTGTAGTTTTTAGCAAATGATGCCAGAAGGCCTTGTGTATGTTTGTGTGTGCACAGAAGTGCTGAGAGAAATGGTGTTTGATGTGTCAATCAACAACTGGGTTTTTTCCTCAAGATAAATCTTTCTTGCATTTGCATATCACCACTGTTGTGATTCATTTTTTTTTTTTTTCCTTTTTTTTTGGGTCATTGTTTTTCTTTTAAGACATTGTTTGGAAATACAGGCTGTCCTTTAGATTGTGTTAACATTCCATAATAAATGGAATAACAGAAATGGTTCAGGAGGACTAAAATATTGAGTTCAAGTTCATGTTTGCATTTAAGAAATAAGAAGTTGTCTTTCAGCAGTCAAGCATTCTGTATCTGCACTTCTCTGGTTCTGAATGTTTAAACTGAATGGAAGAATTGTGCTGTCCATCTGGTGTTCGCTGGCAGCCGTTATTGTCTTCAATTCAGTTTATTCCTTAACGTTATTTTTTTTATGTTCTGTTTTTTGTAAGAACTGTAAGACTGATTGCCAGTGGGCCCGTGCACAGACTCACCAGTCTAAGTCACTTTTTTTTTTTTTTTCCTCCCCCAACATAGGGAATCTTGTATCATATTGAGTCGCCAAATCTTTAGCTTTTTGTTTGGTGTAATTTTTGCATATTAAAGACAGTTAATGATAAAATATCATTGTTTTGAAAAGAATGTATAACATTTATCCTGTTTCGGTTATCTTGAAATAAACAACCTAGTTGTGCAGTTCTTAAACACTCTTGTCAGGGTTTTTTCTCTTTTCAGTAGAAAAAAATGGATTGGATTGGAGGACAGCAGGGCACAAACTAACAGGTTTTTATTTAATGTTAAAATGGGATTTTTCCCATATTTAATGTAAAAAAATAAATAAATAAACAATTGAATAGAAGAATATACAGTGGCAGCATGGTTTTAGCTGCAAAAATATGGTTAATTCTGCATATATTCAGCTGGCAGCTTGGTGAGAAACATCATTTAAGCTACAATTCACATTCTAAATGTGCTGAGTGAGCATTAAGTGCTAATCAGTTTAAAAATGCCGTGTGTGCATTTTACAGAAGCGTTCATGAGTAGTGGAGAAGAGGTGCTCTCAGAAGAGATTTGTCTTCAGGAGTTTCTTGATGCTTCTTTAAGGATTAAACAAGTCTGGACTGAGACTGCCTTGTATTTAGAAATGATGCTTGATGTTCCTTAGAGGAACATCATGATTGAGAAGAACAAGTAAGCCAATGTGATGATGCTTAAATAGCTGGAAGCAGATCCAGTCAGCGTTGGTGACTTGAATTTCAGTCAGGTGGTCATGGGTATCCAGCAGAGGTCAGTAAGTAGCGGAGTGACCAGATTCACAGCTTTATAAAAGCTGTGCTTGCGCTCTCACTCTGTGTTGTTTGCGTGTTTCCAAACTGCTCTTCCAATCAGCTGGCCCAGATCAGGTTTTTGCCCTGAGAAACACATGAGCAAGTTTGAGGCACTATCATTGCTCCCCAGGTGCAGAGGATGCATTTTGTTATAGATCACTGAGTACTGTTCTGTGTTTCACAATGGTCACTTTCAGTTTCACTTCCCTTAGAATTGAAACAAAGTACACCCAAAAGCTGTCACATAGTCTGCTTTATAGTTATCGAAAATGGATTAAAAATGGGTGATCATGTAAGTCATGAAATGTGAAGGGTGGGGTGGTCCAGTGGTTGCATGCTTTCCTACAGACCAAGAGGTCACATGTTCAAATCCTGCCTTTGGGTCCTCCAGGGAGACCGTCCCCGTATTTAGGAAATGGAAGTCGTTCTGGATAAGAGCCTCGGCTAAATGCTGTAAATGTCAATAAAATGTTTGAGCTTTGGGATTTAAACCAAATTCCTTGGTGCAGATTAAGGATCAGGATCTCCAATACTCCAGACTCCACTGAAAGTGAAAACTTGCCATTGTCAGCACAGTAAAGCATGAAATCACCTCTTTGCATTTTACCCATACACCACATG
Organism: Hepsetus odoe; assembly: GCA_017165825.1. Lineage (NCBI taxonomy): Eukaryota > Metazoa > Chordata > Actinopteri > Characiformes > Hepsetidae > Hepsetus > Hepsetus odoe. The sequence continues at coordinate 12,961,185 of CM029373.1, read as the reverse complement.
GAGCAGGGGCAGTGATTGGGACAGTACCTTGCTGGGGTACCCCAGGGCAACCTTCTGGTTCGGGATTTGGACCATGACCTTCAGATCCTGGGGCTTAGTCCTAAACCACAAGACCACCACTGCCCAGTGGTAATATGAATAACATTAATGATTTAAAACTGGATTAAGATACTCAGAAGTAAAAGCGATTAAAAGAAAATCTGAACTTTTTCACTATCATTCAATGTGTGTGTGAATATCTGTCTTCCCCGTTCTGAACTGTGAGGGTTTCTTCACCTTTTGAGGGCGGACAAAGACTCCCGCACCCCTGTGAGCCTGGTTAGGACTCAGAAGGTATGTGTTTTATTTCATTCGTGTTTGATTTTTCTGATTTTAGCCTTGATTTGAGTGTGTGCTTCAGCAGTAGAGGCCGCCACTTTCATGCTCTTCTGCATACGTGCTCGGGACAGGGTGTGGGTGGCTTTAAGGTGGAGATTCAGACGGAGAAAGAGAAGAGGAAAAAATACCGAGTAATGTCTCTGCAGTCATGGACTTACGCTCTGAGCTGCTGAAATGTATCTGGTACGCTTTCACTGCGCTGGATGTGGAAAAGAGCGGAAAAGTATCAAAATCACAGCTCAAGGTCAGTAATGGATCAAAGTATTTTCATTTTTGGCCACTTTTTTAACATTTAAACAGTTGCGCGGTGTATTCAACAGATATCTACAGGATCTACAAATTCTTAAAGTTCATTAAAGCCTCAATTAGACGAGCCTTTCCAGCTCTGCTTGGGTTTCCTGTTTATTTCATGCATTTTAGCACAGTGATGATCTTTTGCTTTGCTCAGAGCTGTATTTCCTGTGTATGTTACCCATCATTTGCCACATGGTCTGTAGTAACTGCCTGCTGGATGTTCCGTTTTCTTTAGTAAAGGATGGTGGTGAGGCTTTTAATTAGAAGTAGAACTTTCATTTCTATTGGGTATTATTCTTCACATGGGAGACATCTGAAAAGAAATGATTTATTGGAACAAAACAAACTATATATAATGAGTGCACGCTTGCCACATGTTGGCCCCAGACGTCACATGACGGTACATTTTGAGCTCTACTGGATAATCATGTTTCTTGTATTTGGATACAGTACTTGTATAGATGTTTTCATTTTAGGTCATTTTACTCATGTAGTCTATGAAAAGACTTCACAGGAAAATGTAAAAAGGCTGGCTGTTAAAGGAAGCAAAAAAGAAAAATGGTTATCTCATAAAAAAATGATTAAGTATTAAAAAATATTTAATATTTTTTTCAAATTAATTGACAGCAAAAAAAGTGTAGCTATGGTGCTTAGCACCAGATTTAGATTTTCAGCTCAGATAATTGACTTTTTTTTTTTTAATACCTTAAAGTCCCCACACAACATTTGGGGAATATTTTAACTAAAAAAAAAAAAAAAAATCACATGCACACACAGAGATTTTGAGAAAGGCCAACTGATGTAAAAATAATTCAGCAAAATTTCAGATGACCAATACTTGTATCTATGGTTTTATGAGTATGGATGAAAATGTGTGCTGTTTAATCTGCTTATCTTTTTGTTTGTTTAGTATAATTTAAACTTCACAGTGTTGCATTGCAAGGATTTAGTCTCTTAATGGTAGCCTTAAATGGTGGTGACTCTGGAGAACCCAAGAGTCAGTAAAATCCATGTTTAACTAAAACCTTAACACTGGCCGCAGAATTTTCACATTAGTCAGGCCTGAGTAGAAAGTACTTGTTTTAACACCAAACTGGTGAACTTGTGTGCAACCTGTGTTCCAACCTGTAAACCCTTAGAAAACCATCACCAAGGCTGTATGCAGGGCCATGTGTGCTTTGATCCAAGTGTTTGTGAGATGTAAGTTGTCTGGATCTACAAATGCAGGTTCAGCCCTATAATGCGGCTATAACACAGTCATGACCCTGTTTCAAGAGAGCTGATGGAAAGCAAGGGGCCGGCGGATGTTGTGGTTTGTTCTCAACCTCCCTGGGTGGTAACCAGATAATTAATGTAGTTCCATTTCAACCTCTGCTTTTATGCCCCACAATCATTTTTTTTTATCACTTATAATTAAAACAGCCTGTAAAGTCTGTTCTAATTGGCCATCCTACCCTGAGTCTTACTCAAAATGCAGTCTGGAAACACTCCTTATTCAGTGTGAATGGGTGAAGAAATCGGCAGATATGTTTTAATATATTGATTTTTGTGACATTACAAAAACAGTTTGTTGGAAACAAGCTGTTTTTGAAGCTTTGACTGAGAAGAGAATTTTTCTCCGAACTGTATTTTGAAACTTAAGCAAAGCTTGCAAGGTTTGAAAAAATGTATTCTGTTTTCACTGTTCGTTATTGTATGCCTACAAGCATTTACATTTGTATTCCACAATTACGGATATAATGTGTATAATGGCAACCCTGGCAAAGAAGAGAAAGATCATGGAAAAAGTGGATAGTTAGCTTAGTCTCACTTTAAAAATATAAGGAACAGTAAAGCCTTTAATTCAGCTTGGTTTAGGAAAACATAAAGCCTTAGCAAAAAGTATTTTAAACAAAGTTGCACCTTTTGGCCCCTTGAATGCAGAATTTCGTGTAGGGTCCCGGTTCCTCTCTGATTCTCTTTAGGATCACCTAATATGTTGTTTAAGGGTTTAGTCAGGAGACATGGATGTCTCATCTGGATGGGAAATCCAAATTGCGGATGTTACTTAATAGTCATACTTATTTATTTTATTTATTTATTTATTTATTATTTATTTATTATTTATTTATTTTAGGCTCTAAAATAAGCTAGAAAGCAGCTTAACTAGAATCCTTTTGAGTGTTTTCTTTTTCAGTTCCCTTCTGAGGTATTGTGTTTTCCTAGTGAACACCAAGCTCTTTTACAAGACCGCAGGATTGTTCATTTCTCTAAACTGTTTGGTTTCAGAATGGGCCCAAACAGTATTTATCTACCAAAGAGAACTTTTATGCAGTTAGTGTTAAAAAGTTTGCCAGCATCGTAAAGAAACACAGGAACCAATTAAGATACTGGCAGTGGTGGCCTAGCGGTTAGGGAGTTGGACCCAAGATCAGAAGGTCGTGGGTAAGAATCTGACCCTGAGGTACCCTTGAGCATGGTACCGTCCCCATCACTGCTCCCCGGGCGCTTTCAATAGCTGCCTCCTGCTGGACGTGTGTGTTTGTGTGGGTAAAATGCAGAGATTAAATTTTGTTGTGTCTCACTGTGGGCTGTGCAGTGTTTCACAATGACCAGAGTAGTCACTTTCACTTTCTTGCTCAGAAAAAGATCACTAGAAGTTTTAAAGGACGTGGGTCACAGCAGAATTTTGCTCTTTCCATTCATGTTGTGGTATTTTGTGTTTCTTCCCAGAATTAATTTTGAATGCGTACAATTATTGATATCAATGTTAAGGCAAAGTTACAAAACAGCCTCTTCAGTGTTGACCATTATTAACGTGTGCCACAGGTTCTGTCCCACAATCTGTGCACGGTCTTGTGTATCCCACATGACCCGGCGGCTCTGGAGGAGCATTTCAGGGATGATGATGACGGTCCAGTCTCCAGCCAGGGATACATGCCTTACCTCAACAAATACATCCTGGATAAGGTATTATCACCCATCACAAACAGAGTTAGATAAAATCACATCTCCCAACTAATACTTATTGGATAAAGTACCATCACCCACACCAGCAAAAGCATGCTGGATAAAGAAATATCCCACCGAAGAACCTTTCCTGGATAATCTACTGTCAGTCACCCAAACTAACAAATACATCCTGGATAAAGTACCTTCACGCACCCTTAATCAAAGAACACACGCTGGAGATTCACATGCAGGTGCGATCTCATACCGTAGCTACAAATGCTTTCAGAATGTAGTACTAACCCTCAACATCAGCCGATTGAATCACTCTGAAGAAGCTGCACCGTTATTTCCACATTTTTGTCTCCAATTATTGCGCTCATTATTAGCCACATTAGCCTTGATGCTCCAGTGCAAAAACGTCAAACTGCAAAAATGGTTTAACTGATTAACTAAATTGTGGTAAGCAGGATATTGGCTTAAATGTGATTTTGGGACAGACGAATGCTTTAACTGCAAGTAAAAAATGCACTTTGCATCTTTTTATCTCATTTAGCACTCATCTTTATTCAAACCTGCAAACTGGTCTTGATCTCTAACTGTACCACTAATATCACTTTAAATAGGATTTCATTTACTTCAACTATTTATTTATTTATTTATTCTTTTATTCAACTTATTTGGTCTTTACGGGAAGTAGCTATTGATTTTGTAATTTTACCTGACAATCAGCTTTTTCCATCTCACGAGCTATAGAACACCGAAGAAATGTTCCCTTCATTCTACACAAAAATGATACGACGCTGAAAAAGAACAAAAGCCCTTTTTTGTTAGTTTTTCAAGGGTTGTTGGTGTGTGTGTTGCAGGTTGTGGATGGAGTGTTTATCAAAGAAAACGTGGATGAGCTTTGCTGGACTCTGTCAGCCAAGAAGAACTACAGGACAGCAGGAGAGAACGTGTTGTCTCAGAAAGACGCTTTTCGTCTCTGGTGTCTCTTCATTTTCCTCTCAGAGGACAAATACCCCCTGGTCATGATCCCTGAGGAGGTGAGATCTGCTAAAGAGAACTTTTATGCAGTTGCAGTGTTAATTGGTTCCCTCATGGGACATAAGCTCCATCCCATGTACATTGGCTTGGCTCATCATTTACATTTGGAAGAAGTTAGTAAAGTGTGTAAATTGGATTTTTATCCAAGGTTTTGCTATAATAACAGTAATAGTATTAAACAGAGGCACATTTCTGTATTCATTTACTCAGATTGAAAAATTCGAATTTAAACAAAGTGCAATTTCATAATACACCTCTTTCATAAGGAATCCTAATCAAACCGCATAATTATGAGGTCACATATTTGTACCCCATTTATAAACAGTAATTGGGTTTATATTAATCATATATTAATGGGTTTATATTAAAGGCCAAAGTTTTACATTTGTAAACATTTCACTTGTATGTGCCATTGTGTTATATTTGAGTGTCAAGTGTTGCTTTAGGGTGACACCATTTTAGTCGTAGTTGCAAAAAATAAGGAAGTACAATTATGATCTTGTTAAAGGTTTTTAAGGAGTTGATTTGTATGATTTTCAAAGTTATCAAAGGTGCTGAGCATTAATGTAGCACAGTGTTGTGCACTTATATGGGAAATGCAGAGGTTTAATAAAACAATTTACTTACAAAACTGCCAAAAAATCAAGCATCAAATAATGTGCACTGCAGACGTTTTAACAGAGGCTTTAGGTTTTGTTGATTTCTAAAAAAAAAAAAAAAAAAAAAATGCTGCCTTCAATCTATGATACAGCAAATTACATTAAAGGTATACTTCTCTTGACTTGTTTGATTTTAGTTATTTGAGCTTTCCATAGTAGCTCATTTGGGGCAGCAGTGGTCTAGTGATTAGGGACGAAGCCCCAGGATTGGAAGGTAATTGGTTTGAATCCCAGACCAGTAGGTTGCCCTGAGGCACCCTTGAGCAAGGAACCTTCCCCATCACTGCTCCCTGGGCAGCTTTAAATTAAATAGCCAGACTTTTAAATGTTATTCATTGCTTTTCCTCGTCGGTTACTCGGTATACATATTAAAAATATTGTGCTCATAGTTTTTGACAGGCTTTTTAAGTGTGGCAGAACTGTTTTGCTACTTTTCATCTGTTCCAACTGGCAGACAATCCTAAAATAAAACAAACTGTTGGACACTTCATGTGGGGCATTAAAATGTTTGAGTATTGTGAGGACATACTTCTGCAACATCCTTCAGCCTTAGTTTTAAACAGCACTTCAAGTGGTTGATCTTTTATCTCCCCCAACACTTAGAATGAGGTCTGTCTTCTCATGCCTTTTCCGCTGATACTGGCCTCTCACTCTGAGAGGTTACAACCTGGTTATTTCCTGTAGGCAGGTTTGCACAACTTGGTGGTAACATTATGGCAAACAGCAGCTTACTGGAGACTGAGAAGAAAGCAAAATTGAAATATGGAGGTGGTATTATATAATCTTTTTTGTTTTGATGTGGTCAGATGTGTTTTGCGCAATATTTATGCAGTATGATTTGCCCTACAGCTCCATGCCATGTGTTTGGTGCATATTTTTCTCATTATTATTAATTTTTAATCTTTAGGTTCTTTCTCAGTTCTCTCATTTCTGGAGCCCTAAAAATATTCACAGCTAATATTATTGAGTAACATATTATTGACTTCCACGCTAGCATTTGAAATAAAAAATCCAAAGCAAGAAGTATTAAGAACAGTTTCAGTTATTATCCATCCATCCATCCATCTTCTGCCGCTTGTCCCAAACGGGGTCGCGGGGGAGTGCTGGTGTCCAACCCAGCGCACACAGGGTGAGGACGGGGGGCGCACCCTGGACAGGTCGCCAGCCCATTGCAGGGAGGTTATTATCCTTGCATTTCAATTCAATAGTATTTTTCATCATTCATATTGAGCACTGTTTTCTATAGATGGGTGTGTACTTGGTCTCCATCTCCTGACAGTGATTGCTTACGCTGGCAGCCTTGTCTTAAATCACATGCTTCTTTGGTGTGCCACAGGGTTTTACTCTTGGTCCGTATACTTTTCATAATCTAGCATTTATAAAAGTAAATGAAAAGAAGATAAGATGCTCTCTGTAGCTCATTTGCATAATAAAAAGTGTTACACAAACAATTCAATAAATTGCAAGAGATTTGAAAGTTTATTTAATATCAGCTCTTCTATACATGCATTGTATACATTTCTTGGTATGTAATTTTAGAAGTATGACTGGTTCTTTAGTTGGAAAATACCAGTTTTATTAGTTATGGGTTGCACTCAAAATGTTATTCTTTGGTTTGGGAAGAATTACATTGTATTAAATCTGTTTTTCTGCTCAGACTGAGTATTTACTGAAGAAGCTGTGCATGGCCATGAGTGTAGAGCTGAATGGGGTGGAGCTGGAGGACTTCATATCCCAAGATTCTGTTCAGCAGAACGGTTTCACTGTATGGGCTTTCCTTGAGATGATGACCTCAGGCAAGCTGACCAGGGGAATTGCCAAGGAAACCATGAGCATGGCCATAGAGGAAGTGTACCGGGAAATAGTGGGGGATGTGTTAAAAGAGGTAGGTTGGTTTACTTTTAATTTTGAATTTTACATTTTGGAACATAAATTACATTAAATAGTAACTGTGACTATGAACAATTTCTTATCATGTTATTATCAGTAAATTGTTATTTTTGCATAATTTTAGTTTGTTCTAAAAATATACATATAAAATGGACTAACCATAAATTAGTCCTAAATTTTCATTTATAATAACATTGGCCATTTCATCAGAAGCACATTTATGTGCTTCCTCCCACTGGGTACTTTATTAGAAACTCCTAATCTGTAGTGCCACTTTATTATGAACCACTATCTTTTACTTCCACACATTGGCCACTTTATAAATCAATCACCCTTTTAGCTTCCCTTTATCTGAGTACAACAGGCAGGAATCGATTTGTTTCTGCATTTTTATCAATTTATCAATCGTTGTTTTTGCTGTTTCTGAGCACAACATCCCTCCTGACCAGATATAGACCATGTTGATGGACTTCAAGGCATGTTACTCTGTATTGGGGTTGATACACGTGTATCAGCACAACAGTGTTTCCCAGTTATTTTTACTTTTTTATACATTTAAAAAAAATAATAAAAAAAGGCCTTTCCTCATGGCTCTACCTTGCCTGGTGTTCAGTGAAAGGCTGTAGATCATCTGCTGATGGTTTGGCTTCATTAGTCATCCTTGAGCCCTTCATCAGTGGTCATTTTCTGGCCATTTGCTGGGTACTTTTCGGCTGTTGACCCTTTTGAATATAGCAGTGACACTGACATATATACATGTAAAAGTCTCAGCGACACTTCTGTAGGGCTGCACAATATATTATCTATTAAATGTTATTGCAATAGTGTCCTAAGTAAGGTCTTGGGTCTTTGAAAATACTGAAAGGCATTGCAATTGCAATATGTTGCAGAATAACAGTAATACTGATATTTTGTCCATTGTGCAACTGTAAACTGCTGTATGTTGGACAAGGACCACACACACTGTCGCAATACCACATCAGTATCACTACTGTGCTGAAATCAGTCAGCTACCCATAGTGGAAGTGAAAGAGGGGCTGCCATAACAAATTGGCTACAGTTGACTACTGTAATCCTCGAATGAGGCTGCAAAAAATCTTTACTCACTTGGATGCTTTGTTTGAACTGGAAAAACATCCAGTATACAAAAAAAGTGGAAAGTCTAATGTCATGGGTTAAATATATATGTATTTATTTGTGTCTGGAGGGTTACCTGTGGAAGAAAGGTCAGTTGCGGCGGAACTGGGTGGAGCGCTGGTTCACTCTTAAACCGAACTCTCTGGAGTACTACACCAGCGAAGACCGCAAAGAACACAAGGGCTGCATCACACTGGACTCTAACTGCTGTGTAGAGGTGATGGCCATGGCTTTATTTCTGTTCTGTTCTCCACATACAGCATATGCAGCTATAATCTGTGTGTATTTATTGATCATTCCATGCCAGGTCACCTAGGTTCTTCAAAGGTTCTTTAGGAAATACAGTGCTTATATATGAACCCACAAACACTTAAATGAGCGTTTTAATGCATACTTTGCTCGTTGTCTGGTGAATTAGTTCTTCATTATAATGGAGATTGTAAGTTGTTATTTATAGCCTTTAGGTTCTAAAAGTTATTGACAGTCACTGCCTCTTGGTCCCATGCATTATCCCTCAAAAGCGGCAGTTGTGTGATTTATTTATTTATTTTTTGATTGTTACTCAAAAGGCCGAAAATTATTGAAACAAAAAGCAATATTTGTAATATGCAACTAAAATTCTCAAATCTTGTTAAGTTAAATGCAGAGGGCAAATTCACTGCTCATTGCTCACAGTGTGAATGCCAGCACGAGGAATTTCATTAATTTACTCATTGCTTCAAGTTTCCTAAGCAGTGCTGTAGTTGTGCGTTAAACAGCTTTTGTTAATAAGTGAACAAATGAATGAAAACATCATTTTCATATGATGTATCATGAAGATGCCATCAAAACTGAGTTTTTGAATTCAGGCTGTTTGAACTGTATTTTCTTTTCCTAACAGGTTGTCAATACAAAGAGAAGTCAAATAAATGTTGTTACTCCTAGAAAGCAGAATTTCACTTCAGTATTTATTAGCTTGTACATCAGTGAATAAGATACTGGTCAGCATTTCCTTATCACTGTTGGGTGCTAGGTATTGTAGTGAGGGAGCTAAATGGCGAAAACATAAGGGAGATTTAAGGAAATGTGAATCCTGTGTAACTGGTAAGAATGAATGTTGCAGTATTATTGAAAAGAGCTGCATACCATTATGCATAACAAATAGTAAAGAAATTTGACCAAAAAATTAGCAATTGGGATCAATGGTTAGGAATAACTGAGAGTGTGGAAGAGAGAGCCAGAGTGAAAGGAAAAGTTTGCAGGACGGTGGTGAGACCAACTATGCTATATGGGATGGAGATGGTAGCGCTGAAGTAAAGACAGGAGGCGGAGCTGGAAGTGTCAGAGTTAGAGATGCTGAGATTTTTGTTGGTTGTAACGAGGATGGACAGGATTAGAAATGCGTATATTAGTGGGACAGCTCAGGTTGGACGTTTTAGAGACAAAGTTAGAGAAGCAAGGTTGTGTTGGTTTGGACATGTCCAGAGGAGAGATGAGGAATATATTGGGAAGAGGATGATGAAGATGGAGCTGCCAGGAAAGAGAAAAAGAGGAAGACCAAAGAGGAGGTTTATGGATGTGGTGAGAGAGGAGATGCAGGTGGTCAGTGTGAAGGAGGAAGATGCAAAAGACCGGAAGAAATGGAGACAGATGATCCGCTGTGGCGACCCCTAAATGGTAGCAGCCGAAAGATGATGATGATGATGATTTAATACTAATTAACTAAGAACGAAAAATACATTTTAGGCCCAACTTTGAACGTTTGTATATTTGTATAAATTAAATAGAAGATTTTTACTTGCGTTTCAGTGAAATGTCTGATATGACCATCCAGGCCTAAAATAAAGAATATGAGATAACACTAATAAAAGTGAGTGAACAAAGATGTCTTTTTTGTGTTTTGCAGGTCCTTCCCGATAGAGACGGTAAAAGATGTATGTTTTGTTTGAAAACTCTTTCAAAGACCTTTGAGCTCAGTGCCTCAGACACCAAACAGAGACAAGAGTGGACATCAGGTCAGTCATTTCTGCTCTGTCCATTTTTGGATGATTTATTATTTAAATTGCCGCAGAAGTGTTAATATCAAAAATTGAAAGGCATTCATTGCATTCTCTTAAACTGTTTAAAAGCCATAAAAACACTTTATTAATCAGTAATTGTAAATGCCTTTGGGTAATGTGTGTAGATCAGTGCTTAAAGACCTGGAAAAAATGTAATGGAATGGACTGCTGTCTGAAAGCCCAACAGTTATTTATTTAAAACGGGTTGCTTTTATTTCTACACACTGTGGTTTGGCCAATGTTATGTAGAGTTGGGCAGCATGACATTTATTGTTAATGGATTAAAGGAAATCACTAAAATCACATATGGCTATTTGAGCTAATCACTGCTCTCATCAGTACATCAAAACAAAGGAACTGAAAGTGAAAACCGAATGAACAATGAAATCAAAATTCATTGCAAAGAAAGTATGATTTGTCCATTTTAATAAGATGCAGTGCAGTGTGAGGTTGAAAACACAAAATTGCCCATATTTATTCACCATATGCAGGGAGACAAGTCAGGTCAGTTTAATAATAATAAACAAAGTAAAGTAAGAAAAGTATATAGATATGCATATATTGTTAGCAAGGAAATGGTTTAAATAAATAAGTCGTTTTTGTGCCTTTTTGCTGCATTAACATCTTCTGAAATTGTAGGAAGGTTCTACACTAGATGTTGTAACAGTGCTGTGGGAATTTGATTGCATTTGGCCACAAGAGCATTAGTGATGTCAAGTGATGATTATTAGTTGAAGCTCACAACTGCAACTTCATCAGATCCATACTGGGGTGGCGGTGGTCTAGTGGTAGGGTTCTTGTCTACCTAGGGCTCAAGAGGTTTGGTCTGAATCCCACCTCTACCACTACCACCACTGGGTCCCTGGGCAAGACCCTTAACCCCAAGTTGCTCCAGGGGGACTGTCCCTGTAATTAGGACATGGAAGTCGCTCTGGAAATGAGCATCTGCTAAATGCTGCAAATGTAAATGTAAATCCCAAAGGAATGCAGTTTCTACTAGGCCTTCTGCACTAGTAGACTAGTGGACTCAAGTTTGACTGCTCCAGAGTCCTTATCTTCACTCCCCGGATGACGTATGACCAGATGATATATTAATTTAACTCTTCTATCAATGCATTAGAATTAAAAGCATTAAACACCATTGTAAATATTGTATAAGTATTTGTATTACATTTACAGCATTTATCAGACGCTCTCATCCAGAGCCCTGATAGAGCCCCAGAGTCCTGATTACAGGGACAGTCACCCCTGTCATATGTCCTGAAGCAACTCTGTCTGAGTTAAGGGTCTTGCTCAGGGACCCAATGGTGGTAGTAGTGCCAGAGGTGGGATTTGAACCTGGGACCTCTTGAGCCATAGGTCCATAGGCAAGTATGCTACCTCTAGACCACCACCCCAGTTAGTATTAGTTGCTAAATCTAAGTGTGTGGTGGTGTTTCTTAGAAGAATTACATTACTATTAAAAGAAAGTGTTGCATGTCACTACCTTTGAACATTTGATAGACTTTTGAGAGCCTTTGAGTCAAATCAAGACATTGAGAAACTTTACAGTACTAAACTGAAACTAAAACAGACTGAAACCATAACTATTTAAAAACAGATTTTGCATTCTGTAGTCTTCACCAGTGTGGAAACTCAAATTCATTTTTTTTTCTAAGGCTTGTTTACTGACACATTTGTTTCATTCATTTTTAATTAACTTCTGCTACTCATTACTCAGTATTTTCTTCTACTATTCATTCATTTTTATTGACCTTCTCTTTCCTCAGTTAAAAACTCCTTATTTTCTCTTCGGTTCTCTACCTCTTCTTCCCCTGGCATTTCAGTGCACAGACATGATTATGATTATTCATAATTATTGAACAATAGATTTGCTTTTCCCAACAGCAATCCAGACAGCCATCCGTTTGCAAGCAGAGGGGAAAACCTCTCTACATAAAGATCTGAAGCAGAAGCGACGGGAACAGAGGGAGTTTAGAGAGAAGAGGAGGGAAGCGAAGGAGCAGGAGCTCCAGCACATCCGAAACTTGCAGGAGGAACGAGAGAGAAAAATGGCAGAGCTAGAGCTCCTGAAGGAGGCGCAGAGACAAGCTGAACTATTGCTGCATCATGAGGAGGAGAGGAGAAGAAACCAGCATGAAGAACTACAGAAAGCACTGGAGGAGCAACTCAGAGAGGCAGAGGAGGTGAGAGAGAAAGAGACATGCATGCATAATGTGTATGTTTATGCAATTCAAAATGATCTTAGGAGATTCTTTTTCATCATCTTTACTTTTTTAATATCTAATCTCACTGCAGACCGCATTGGCTTGTCAAATACACTGCACAAAACAAGCAGCATGTGAATTTGGAGCTTGTTTACTAAGACATATAATTTCTATATATCTGGTGCTAAAACAAATGTAAAGAATAGTTTTATGAAAAAAATGTAAATTTGCTAATTAAGTAGTATAAACTCAAGATATTTTATTTATAACTTTTTCCATTTTTTGCATTGTCGTGGTGAAATTCTCCAGATATTTAGGGATAGGTCAGGACTGCAGAAAGGCTGGTCAATAACCTGTACCCTCCTCCACCATAGTCATCCTTTTTTTAAACATATGTGTAGAATGAGGTTTTGCATTGTTCTGTTGAAAAATGTGTGGACGTCCCTGAAAAAGATGTTAACTTTGAAGGCAGCATATGTTGCTGTGAAATCTCAATGTACCTTTTCTGTATTAATGCCACAATCTCACATTTTCAAACTGCGTTTGTCAAGGGCACTGAGAACAACAGTCCAACAGCAGTCCATGCTTCTTCTGGACATGGTTAAGATTAGGCTTATTTTTACACAGTAAAGCTTAAAGAGCACCTTTTGGAATGTAACTATGTATTGTAGTGCTTGCTTAAACAGTTTACTAAAGTAATCTTTAACAGCTATTGATGAATGACTTCCTGATGCACTGCCATCTGAGGGAATGGAGATCACAAGGGTTTAGCGGTGGCCTTGTGGTTACGATCGGAATATTGTGGGTTTGAGTCCCTTACCAGTAGGATGTCCTGAGGTACCTTTAAGCAAGGCACCCTTTCAGCTCCCTGGGGGCTTTCAATAGATGCCCCCTGCTGCACGAGTGTACGGGTTAAATGCAGAGCCTGTGGGGCAGCGGTTGCCTAGTGTTTTGGGACTAGGCCCAGCATCAGAAGGTCGTGGGTTTGAATCCCAGACCAGTAGGTTGCCCTGAGGTACCCTTGAGCAAGGTACTGTGCCCATCCATGCATCCAGGGTGCTTTCAATAGCTGCCCCCTGCTGCACGTGTGCGTGAAATGCAGAGGATGAATTTTGTTGTCTCACTGTGTGCTGGGCTGTGTTTCACAATCACAAGAATAGTCATTTTCACTTTCAACCTAGGCTTGCTTCCTCCAAATGTTTCTTACAGTCTTTCTTTGAGGAAGAGTTGCGTTTCAACATTTCTACACCGCTTTTGAAACAAATCCAGAGTCCAGTCACTTGGTGTGGTGGGTAGTATTGTGTGATAAGAGTAGCCCTTGGTAGTCATGAGAATTCAATGGAAGATGGAAAATGGAATTGAATAAAAATATTAATAATTAAATAAAAAATGTCCCATGGGTCACTGTTTGTTTACAGTTGCTGTTAGATAGGACAGATTACTTGTTAATAAATAAGAGATTAGAGAAAGGAATTGTTGTTCCTTGATACTCCGTTATGATAATTACAACTGATTTGGCAGCCCCTTCATTGTCACAGGTTATTAATTAGCTTTCAACCTACAGATGTTTTATGGTCATATCTATATCTGTGAAAATTACCAGTACACTGGGTCACAATCCCAGACCAGTAGTTTGCCCTGTGGTACCCTTGAGCAAGGTACTGTCTCCTTCACTGCTCCCTGGGCGCTTAAAATAGCTGCCCCCTGCTACACGGTGTGTATGGGAGAAAAGCAGAGGATGCATTTTGTTGTTTCACTGTGTGCTGTGCAACTTCACTTCAATTAGGCCCTGTCCACACCTGTACCCATCACTGTCCACCTGTGATTAAATCCAGCATGTTTACAAATGCAGCAACTCTCTTAAGTCTTGTCACCCCCTGTAGCATGATTAAAAGTTTTAAGTCTGCAAAAGTATAATTAATCAAAAGTCAAAAATGGTGAAAAAAAAAAAAAAAAAAAAAAGAAAAGCATTTTTTAAACTGAGGGAGCTCTAGACAAGCATGTAATGGTTATTGTGAAAAGAGGTTGGTAGTTTCAGGAATTGTCGTAGACAGTTTGTGAAACTGGAGGTGTATCTTTATTAGGTTCTGATGTATACATTTTTTAAAATAAGTTAACTTGACCATGTTTGCTAGTTTCATGTGATTAGGTCAGACTTTGCTGGTAGCAGGTGGTTCTAAAGGGTGGCGGTGGCGGTGGTCTAGTGGTAGGGTACTTGGACCTCTGGATCAAGAGGTCCCCGGTTCGAATCCCATCTCTAGCACTACCACCCTGAGCAAGACCCTTAACCCTGAGTTGCTCCAGGGGGACTGTCCCTGTAATTAGGACATGTAAGTCGCTCTGGATAAGAGCGTCAGCTAAATGCCATAAATGTAAAGGAAATTGGGTAAATAAGCAAAAACAGGCTTAAATTTGATAGTGAGGGGTAAAATGGGAAAGTTTTTTTTTTCCTTAATAAATAAATAAATAAATCTCTCCCCTCCACTGAGACTGTTAAGCTGAGATATTGTGTGTTGACCAAGCAAGCTAGAAAATGCAGAGATACAAGGTGGTGATTTCCCCAATATGGGGTAAAGGTAGGCTCAGTATAACTGTAGTGTACCCTAAAACTGGCACTTAACTTGTGGTTAGAATATTATACCACAATAGGTATAATATTGAATGTACCGGTGGATTGAAGGTTCTACTATATCACCACAGACACAACCCTGGTGTTTATGATTTTGGTTTGTGTGCTCGTGTAGGCCCGGGCATCTATGCAGGCTGAGATGGTTTTGAAAGAGGCAGAGGCGGAGCGTCAGCGGCAGAGGATCAAGGAGCTGGAGGAGCTTCAGCAGCGGCTAGAAGATGCACTGCACCAGGAGATAAAAGCCAGACAGGACGAGGAAGCTCACAGATACACACAGGCCCGGTACACTCACGTACACACACACACACACACACACACACACGGGCATCTCTTCATACATACTCCTGCACTAAAAAAACACCTATCATCTACCTACATCATGATACAACTGCTTCATAATGACAACTCTTGCCGGTAATAGTGTTTCTTCTTCTTGGTAACAGGAACGCAATAGACCAGGCCTTACGAAATCCCATTGGCCTTTAAAATGACTGAGAGCTGCTCAAATTTATAGAAAAATATTTATAGAGACCAATGTCACTCTGTCCACCTGCTGTCCAATCATTATTCTTTAAAATATAGAGGTTTTAATTTCTGCAACCAAAAAACACAAATAACGCTCCATTAAAATCTCTGCTCAAATGAAACTCCTGGCATGTTTATGAGAATTCCCGTTTCAGAGCCCCCATTTCCATTTTTAAGGCTGTTTAGCTCCAGAAGTAATAAAAGTAGTAGAGTTGTACAGCTGTGTTCAGCAGTGTGCTGTGCAACGTGTACGAGTTCCTCTAAAGTCGTTAGATGAAGTTCCTCAGGAAGTGGCCACAGGAAGTTCTGGGCTCACACTCAGTCTGGGTATAACACACACACACACCCTGTCCTCCAGCATCAACTCATCACACAAACACAGACACATACATGCACACACACACCACACCCCATTTAAGACACTGCAGCACAGTAATTACCCTTGGCCCTGTCACCACAGAAGCACCAACCAATACTTTTCAGCAGAAGTACTGACCAAGTCATGATCTGAGCTACATTAGCAGGAGATTTCATGTATGTATTACCTTAAAGAAATGTCAACATACTTTTTACAGATTTAATATCTTTATCAATACTTGAAAATGTAAAATGTGGAATATAGTAACAAATGCTGCTGTATGCAGTAATATAAAAATTAACACACTTCCGTATACTATAGTCGTTCATGGGAGATAATTTTTGCTGCCATTGCATGTTTCATTTGCAGTGACATGACATTCTGATGGCACACAGCACATGGGCAAATGCTGAAGAATTTCCCAGAAAGTTGCACTCATCATTAAATAATGATTAACAAGAAAGTGAAAGTGACTATTCTTGTCATTATGCAACAGAGCACTGCACACAGTGAACCACAACAAAATTCAACCTCTGCATTTTACCCATACACACACATGCAGCAGGGGGCAGATACTGAAAGTGCCCGGGGAGCAGTGATGGGGACAGTACCTTTCTCAAGTGTACCTCAGGGCAACCAACTGGTCTGGGATTCGAACCCATGACCTTCTGATTGTATGCAATAAGATATGCCGTAAATTATCTGAGACCGGCCAAGAAGATACAGTTTAATTCATTTCACACACTTACACACATGAGATATCTGGCAACAGAACTCTAAGTTGTTGTATCCACCACATGACAGTTAATAAATGAAGAAGTAGTCCAATTTAATGGTACATATGACCTGAATAACCTCTCTAGCCTAAAATACAGGTGTTGCATCAAGTATGCTGATGGCTTAAAAAAACATAAGGTCATGCTGTCCTGTGTATATGTGTGATTAATCGTATTATTGTTTATAATCCATTTTCATGGAATATTTTTATCCCTTTTGAGACCATTCAAATGAAAGTTTGTTTTAATTTTTTGGTGTTTCTTCATCTGTGTATTGTCTCTTATTGTTATTCGAAAAAAACTTTTTGGTCAGTTTATTTTATAAATTAAATTCTGTCAAAAAAGACTTTTGGAAAGAAGGCTGGCTGCATAAACTTGCAATGAGAGCTGGGAACATTTTCTTCTCTTGTAAAGGGATTTTTTATATGTAGGTATAGTTGCTAAGCAACACCATCAACAAATTAGCCTTCAATAATATTAATGTACTGACATAATCCAGCCATAATCAGACGGCTACTTTTTTTAAATTGTTATTATTATTATTTTTTTTATAGCGTATTTAGCATCAGTTTGTTATGGCAATATAAATACATAAAGATACACTCACACTGCCAGTACTAATAATAAATGTTAGAATAATTAAGATTGATTAAAATGAAACAGCACTGAAAGAGCACTGGAAGGTGGATAGTGACTGTAGTCAAGGATTGGATAGTAGTTGGTGTAGCCCAGTGGGTTATAATGCTTACCGCAAACATTTCCCAGGGCTGTGGCTATCCCAAAACCCAGCATGCACATCAGACTATATCAGTAAAAGTCACAGGATAAAACTTCTAATGCTATTCTCATTTACATTTATTTTTAAAATGGTATCTGCTATTTTTCAATAATTTACTGTTCAATTACCCTTCCCAGATTACTGGCTGAGGAGGAGGAGAAGATGAAGGCTCTGATGGCTCTTCAGGAGGAGCAGGAGGAATGTATCCAGCGAGCTCAAAGGGAGAAGCAGGAACTAAAGCAGGAGATGGAGAGCAAAACACGAGCTCTGGATGAGGCTCAGAGACAGCTGGAGGAAGTCCGAGCTAACCGCCACAGAGTGGACCAGGACGTGGTGGTCAGTACATAACGTCCCTAAACATTTGCAGACAAAACCTGGGTTTTACGCTCTCTGTTTGTGAGGTGTGTATATACAGTACTGTGCAGAAGTTTTAGGCAGGTGTGAAAAATGCTGTAAACAAAGAATGCTTTCAGAAATGGAAGTGTTAATCATTTATTTTAATCAATCAACAAAACGCAGTGAATAAACTAAAGAGAAATCTAAATCAAATCAATATTTGGTGTGACCACCCTTTGCCTTCAAAACAGCATCAGTTCTTCTAGGTACACTTGCACACAGTTTTTGAAGGAACTCGGCTGGTCGGTTGTTCCAAACATGACTGTGTTTCAACCTCCGTGTGACATTGATGATCATCAGCACCTGTTTGGTAAAATTGGTTGATCATACACCGACTAGAATCCCTGACTTTGTGCAAGTGTACCTAGAAGAACTGATGCTGGTTTGAAGGCAAAAGGTAGTAACACCAAATATTGATTTGATTAAGATTTTTCTTTTGTTCGCTCACTTTGCATTTTGTAAATTGATAAAAAATAAACAATCATTATTTATATTTCTGAAGGCATTCTTTGTTTACAGCATTTTTCCCCCCACAACTGCTTAAAACTTTTGCACAGTATCGTATCCAGGGACGTGTTCCAATTAGTGAAATCGGTATAACTAATTTCACTAATGATTTTGTGGCTGATTACAACCACATCCTCACAGCAACGTTCAAACACTTAGAGTAAATCCATGCATCCAAGAAGAGTAGTGGTTGTAACTACAGCAAAGTGGGGGCACAACACTCCTTTGCAGATTCTGCAAATTCCTTCTCCAGACTTAATCCAACATGCCTAGTCCATTTAAGCATGGAGATCTAAAGATGTTAATTTGCAAGAGACCTGTGGGGTAGACCTGAGCTCTGCAGTATGGTCGATTTCCAGAATAAGGACAAAATGTTTGTTTGTAACTGAGAAGTGGAACTAATACAGACTTGGAATTGCTACATGTCTCTGAGTTAGTTTAGAAATCTGAGTCTTTATTGGTATAAAGCTATATACCTTGCTTGAATATAGTCCTGTCAATGATCAACTAAGGTGTGGATATGAAAAAAGATACAAATCTGGATACTTCTAGAATTTAGCAATGAAGGTCATGTTTTATTTTTTCATCTGACAAGTTTTAGTGAGGAAGGAAGAACCATTTGTGTCACAAGCATATGAATACAATGCTCTTAATCAACATCTCACACAGTGCAATGCACTGTGCAGCTGAACAGGACAAATTTTTGGCTCTCTGTAGAGAAATGTGTAGCTGGTCATGATTATTTTGTCGTATGCTCAGAAAGTAGTATAATTCATCACAATAAAAACAAATATCATCATATTGCTTAGCCCTTTCTCCTATATATAACTGAATATACCAATAAGCATTGTAGCACAATTGAACCATGACACATGAGATAAACATGAATAATATAACATAACGTAATATAATGTGACAAAGCAAATAGATTATTTTGATTGGCTGCTCCTGACAGGCCGCCCAGAGGAAGCTACGGCAGGCTAGCACTAATGTCAAACACTGGAATGTTCAGATGAACCGGCTAATGCACCCCATTGGACCAGGAGGTGAGTGTGTGTGTCTGTGTATGTCTTCCTGTGTCTACCTCTCTGTCAGTGTCTGTCTCTGTCTGTATGTATCAGTTCTATTAATTGCAAGAAAATCTTTATTTGATTTCAGTCTTAATTTTATTCTCATTTTCATGTATGTATGTCTATGTGTGTGTGTGTGTGTGTGAGGGAGTGAGGATAGCTGGAATTTGAGTGTGTATGCCACTCTGCAGGCACAGTATGTAGGCCATAGCAGAGCGTTGGCACACACCTGCATGTGTTTCTTTCTCTGTGGTTAAAAACATAAGGTCAGAGAAACTTGCTTTACTTGAAGACTCCCTGCTGATGCACTCCACACACTCAACATGGCACTGCGTGGGTGCTGTTGCTTTAGTTTTGCCTCAGCATCACCTTAAACCTAAGCCTGCCCTTTTACTGAACCACAATGCATCCTGGGTAGTATCTTCGTGCATCTTCTTGTGGTATAATTGTGACCAACAAATCGTTAGTTTGATATGAAAAAGTTTGATCATTGTTATATGGTTGAGAATAATGTTGACGTAAAAAAAAATCCTCTTAGTAAGAAAGCAAAATCTGATCTTTTTTTTTCACAATTAAAAATGAGCTTTTATTCTTTATGTAATAAATTTATGCAACAAACATTTTGACAATCACTGTTATTTATGTTGAGTTATATGTAAAACACAGTTTTCTATCCCTTGTTTTAGACAAGCGTTCATCAGGAATAGGAAATTACTCCAGCTTCAGGATCCCCATGCAGAAAGATCCAGGATTGCGAATCCGGCAGAAAAGTATGGAGCAAGATGAGGAGAGCAAGGAGAACATGGCTGGAGAAAATGCAGACAATAAACGTCTCTCGCAAGGCTCAAACGGAGACATGGACGTGCACTGATTACTTCAAAAATAAATTTGAAGCCACTGTAGCTCTGGCCTCCCAATCCTAGAGCTGGAACCATGAAAGATTTTAAATAAAGAAAAAACTCAGGAAGGATCTTCAAACAAATGCTCAGAAGTTCTTAAGAATGTTCTTCTGTGGGACAAAAAAAAACAAGAGGTTTGAAAACGTTCGCTTGGGCCTGTCCTCAGGATTACCGGGCTGGGATTTTTGGCACTTCCTCAAAAAATGGTGTCCCAAAATCAGGCTGGTGTTATTTTGCCCCAGATTATGTTGTGGCGTGGCATGTGTCCAATCCAAGTTTATTATATTTAACTTTTTATAAAATAATTTATCATTTCATAATTTAGTTATTAATTTAGCAACTTAAGAAAATTCTGTTTTATAAAATACACTTTTGGGAATATGGTCCTGGTCTTTGATTCCTCCTTTTTTGCATATTTTCTAATGCACACCCTCCTACTGGTAAGGGGCTTGTGAATTAGCTGATATGTTGAGGTCAGTATCATCTTGACATCAACAGATTTTACGAGACAGTGATCAACAAATTACTAGCTAAACGGCTTAAGCAATTTCCATTGAGAAAGAAGCATAATTCACTGTTACAGCCAAATGATATGAGGTCTTTGAAAAATCACTTGTAAGACTCATTTAAGTTTAATTAAGCATATAAACTTTCTTGTCTTGAACAATGACAGTCCAGCTCTAGCTTTGAAAACACAAAATTATAACCGTCTTATTTATTAATTTCATTCTTTATCCACCAGCGGTCATTGACAATGTGTGAACATTTGCTGATGAATGCAACAAAATTATAATCTTCCTACATTAAATCAAATTTAATAACTTTGTGACAGTGATGGTGATTATAGCAGGACTACTCCAGGTCCAGAAAGAAAAACCCTTATCTGGCATAACAGAACAGGAGAGAGCATATCCAACGAGCTTTCTATGTGATTTGATTAGTGTTAAGCATTGAAATTCTATAGCGACTTGGTATGGGTACTGGTGTCTGATACTCTGTATGTGAACTGGTATTCAGATACTCCATTAGTGAGCAGTGTTTGAGATTTGCAGATTATGATACATTAGTGTTAGGCAAAAGGACGAGAATATAGATATTTTACAGATCCCTGTACATGAAAAATGAATCCGAATGTCCTAAATGATAGCAATACCAGCAAATATAAAACGTCTGTCTTTCAATACCGCACGAATACCTTTTGGCATATGTTTTCAGACTAAGTCTAAAATGGTACTGGCATAATTTTCTTTTCTTTTTTTTTTTTTTTTTTTAAAGTTATTTTCACTATAGACTTAGTATATGGTGAGATGCATGGCAACCCATTGAAATTACAAATCGAATTGTTTTTCTATAACAATGACACCTTAATGCACAGTTATTGTTTATTGCTAAATCTATCATAAGATATTTTTATACATTTTTTAAATTCTAAAATGTTAAACTTGACATTTAAATTTGACATTTACATTTGTTCCCTGTAAAGGGTGTGTTAACGTTGTCATTTTGTTTTACATTTAAACCACAACAAACAAACATTGGATTGCATCTTTCTATAATATAGATTTCTTTTCTTTTTTTTTTTTTTTTTTTTTTAAGTATGGTCCATGAATCAATATGATGGAGATGGTATCACAACTAATTTGGGTTTATGTAGTCAGTGTCAAGGAAAAACTATTTGAAATTAATTCCTAGAACTCAAGTCTTCCTTACTTTTAAATGGTTTGTAAATTTGCACTTAAAAGAGAGATGCTGTAAATTGAGAAGTGTTTTTTCCAAGCATGACTACAATATTTTATTAAGACAGTTATGTAGCTGTGAAACAGTGATATGTTTTCATTTCTTTTTTTTTTTTTTTTTTGAATTGTGGTTTCCAAATGTTGTGCTTGCATGTACAGGCTAAATGTACAATAAGAACATGTTTTAGAAGACTTTCTGTAGTACGATTAAATATCGTTTAAAAGATACTTGTCAAGTAAATACATCTGCAATCCATACATGGAAGTTGAACAATAAAAACAACCATTATAAATGTAAACTCATTCATATTCAGCCTACAGTACTTTAACCTCATCCAATTTGCAATAAAGTTTCTAAGGAAAATTTAAGACTATTTCAAATGTCCAAAAAGGATAGATCAGCAACATTTTGGATTAGAAGAATCACCAAACCTTCCCAACAAGTAAAGAAATTTACATTTAAGGGTCCATATCATGAAACAAACCTTCACTTTTTAAAGTTTTAATACTTTGCTGCAGCATGTACTGTCACATCAACCAAAAATAACATATTTGCGAAACCATCAATTTGGTATTTGGCAGTGTAGCCCTGCCCGTTCACACTGAAGTTATAAGAAGTGTTTCATCCCATGCTTTTTCAAAAGAAGCAGAGCTTCTTTACATACTTCAGTCTTACAGGCGCTTTCTGTTTTATCTCAAAAGACTGTTAGGAAAATTTATTGTTTATGGCATATTATACAAAAATATTGGTGAAACAAAAAATACAAAACCAAAGAATATGATATTAAGCTGAAGATGCTGTTCAGATTTGAAGATGTTACTGTGAGTAAAACTCCTGTTCCTGTGAGAAGGAAACAAACTGAAAAAGATGAAGCTCTTGTGGCTTTATTTTTTTTTTTTTTACATTTCCTGCTTCTACTGCAGAGAACATGCACACACTTGCCTCTGTATTAAGCTAAATGAAGAACTCTTCAGAAAAGATTTTATCACTAACTGCTATTCTAAAGTGCATCAGACAGAGGCTGAGACAGGGCTACAAATTACACCCGAGTTTTCCTGCAGCTTAATTTAGCTCAGAGTTTTGCAGGCGTCTGCAAGTCCTACTGCTCGCAGATTGTTTTCTTCAAGAATCTGGACAATATTTTATCACAGATTACAGCATTCGGCACAGAATATGTTTATGCAGAAAGGTTTATTAACTGGCCTCTGATTGCAGTCACTAATAGCATTTGTATTTTAAATGTATAGTACTTTATGAAAAAACACATCATCTTTGGTTTCTGGAAAGCAAAAACCTAGTATCTTGCTATTAAAAACTGCTATCATAACACAAAGAGAACCAGATCACTCCAAGCAGGAGAGAGGCAGTCAGCTTTACAACTGTAAAGTATTTCAAACATTTCTCATATTCAAATCAACAAAACATGTATTGATGGAGGGTTTTGAACAAAACCAGACCCACTCATTTGTTTGTTTGGGGTCTTGTGTTGGTTTTTTATTGTGGATTACAAACGACCTTCAAAATTTCCCATTTCTGTACGTCATCATGATGTACTCTGTTGGGAGAGCAACTTTATTACAGAAATAAAGCAAAAGCATTACTTTTACTACATAAAACTGAAATTAAAATTATAGATAGATGCAACAATCTGGAAAACCTCCGTAACTGAGTCCTAAACGTTCGCTGCATGGCCGCAGAAGCAGCCTGTTTAAACATCCGAAGATTAAAATCAATGTCATGTGGCATAATAAGCTGGTCACGTGACCACTGGAGTCACGTGTAACTATTCTCCGCGGCTGTAGGGGCGCTACTGCTTCTGCAGGCCTTCCAGATCAGTCTGTGATTCCGGTGGCTCTCAGTGTGTATTTGTGTGTGTGTATGTGAGTGAGTGTGTCTGCGGGCAGGTGTGTTTGATGGCGCTGTTAATCCGCGCGCTGCGCTCGGGGTTACGCTCCGTTTGTCTCGCTCGTGCCGTTTCCCACAGCGCGCGCTCTCAGAGCGTCACCGCCACACAGCTCCAACCGCACAGCGTGGAGAGAGAGGAGCACGGAGAGATCAACGAGTTCCAGCACGTACGAACACACACACACACACACAGTCGGAGGTCAGTGCGTCTCTCACACAGGCCCGCAGTTAAGTCCTGGGGAGGTGTGGGAGTACACACGCAGAAAGAGAGGCCAATACTTAAGCAGTGCATGAATATGTGATTATAATCGGCTATATCTGTCTCCGACCTCTCCAAGGGTAAATGAGTCTTTAACCAATCACTGAACACTTTTCTTCCGTGCGCTGAGTTTTTTGACCAATCACAGGGCTCGCTGAAGGGGGGTGAATCACGTGACCAGGCACCGTAAATAATGGTTAAACTGGTGGAGTTCATCGCAGCACTGACTCCTCAGATCATAAATACAGCAACAATGTTGCACATACTTATTTGCTGAATGCTACGCGGCATTACGATGCTTTTTCAAGGGTTCTGTGATGAATATTATCTCTGTTGTAAGATCTTGTTTTAGAGATATTCAGTGTCGTGCGTGTACCGATTAAACAGAATTAGTTTGATTTGTAAAGGACCGATAAGCACATCCCTCCAGTTTGTGGACACACATTTGTAATCCAAGAAAATACAACGTTTTTGCACTGACTGTGTGTGTGTATATGTATTTGTGTGTGTGTGTATTATATAATACTTAATTCTAATTGAAAATTTACATAACGCATTTTTTTATCAAATACCATATGAGAATTCACTTACCTGTTAGAACTGGGTTTTTTTTTCTTTATTAATTTTAGGAGGGTTAAACATACCAGTTTCACTAACAAGAATTCAGCTGGAGTGTGTAATGTTCCATCAACAATTAAAATCCCCCATTTAAATTAGTTTGGAATAGACAGGATTATTTCTTACTATTCCTGAACTCCTACTAGTAACGTCTGATTTTTCTAGTGCTCAGAAAAGTGGAGCCCTACATGGCGCTGTGAAATTTACAAGCTTCTACATATCTGGGGTAGCGGTGGCCTAGTGGTCAGGGAGTTGACCTAAGGATCAGAAGGTTGTGGGTTTGTATCCCAGACCAGTAGGTTGTCCTGAGGTGCCCTTGAGCAAGGTACCGTCCCCATCACTGCTCCATAGGCACTTTCAATAGCTCCCCCCTGCTGCACGTCTGTGCATGGGTAAAATGCAGAGGTTTCATTTTGTTGTTTCACTGTGTTGTGCTGTTTACTCACAATGACAAGAATGCTCACTTTCACATCTGATCAGCATATAAAGTTATACCTACAGTGTGACATTCAGTGCATTAGCATCTTTTAGGGTTCTTGGACGCACATCTGTGTGGGTTTTTTTTTTATTTTAATAGCAATAGCCAAAGTTTATATTGATGCGACCTGGCTTTTAAACTAACAGATGATTTGCTATGTGGATATTCGCCTATATTTGATATTTGTAGCTAAAGCAGCATCTAGTTACACAAGCAACCAATGGCTATGGCTTTCCTAGGACATCCTTCCTGTATAAAGGCAGTAAAAGTGGACAAGGATCTGAGCAAGTTTGACTAGGGCTAAATTATGAAGGTTAACTGATGGAGCAGAGGATCCAAACACAATAGGTCTTAGGTTCTCCAGTCAAATACCCATATGTCAGTTATTGGCACCCAAGGCTCAGGTTAAAATGGAAACCATCTGCAGAAATCTTAGAACTGGCTTTTGTTTGATTTATTCTAAACCTTTTCATTGGTTTATTTTTCAACCAGGATCTTTTCTTTTGTCTTTATAGAACCCAGACTATCATGGCTTCTCCTCAGATCCTTTCGTGGATGAGTGGAACATGAGGTTGGCATTTTTCTTTGGCATTTCCATGGCTATTGTCATCGGGGGGACTTTCATCCATTATTTACCGGACCACGGGTAAGCATCAAGCAGATGGGGATTGACCTAAACTGTATATCCTAAAGTCTTCAGACACTTCTTTTAAATGAATGAACTCTCCTCTTAAGGTGCACCCATTTGTACATAAATACATCATCAAATCAGTTTCAAATATTGGTTGAATCCAAACAACTGTCCGATGCTGAGAATTTTTTTTTTTTTCCCCTGTGCCATAAGTCTGAATTTATAAACTCATACAAAACACATATCATTTGAGTTTTGCGCTAGTTTTCATTAGATCAGTTTTCCTACTGTAAGCAAGAGTATGTAAATAAGGACACACAGTTGCACTGATGCAAGACACCACTGGCCTAAGCATTAAAAACCTACTTGAGTTGCACAGACCAATTTTAGAATGAAACAGAACCAGATTGAGGAAATGAAATTTGTAAACAGATTTATAACATTTATAACAAATATATAAACAGTATAGCAATTTTGGCGCCTAGTAGACGAACCAGTGAAATTGAACTGCTGCCGTACCAACTCCAGCTTGAGTTTGCTTGTTTGACTTTTTTGATGTTGGGATGAAGTATCCTTGCTTCATAGACCAGTGGTTTTATCTCCTGCCTTGCACATTTTCATCTGTTCCCTGCCCATCAGGTAATTAAAACTTACTGAACTGGATCATATGTGCAAGGGGCAGAGAATCTAGGAAATTGTGCTTTTACACTAACCAATTGTGATCCCCTGCCTCTGGCTGAAACAGTTGGAATAATCTGACCAGCTAACTAAGATGGTTGTAGTTAAAATTTTTTGAAAGCTTAACTGTTGGTAGGATTGAAACGTAAACCCGTCTGACACCCAGCAAACCTATTTCAGATTAAACAACTTTATTTGTTTGTTTATTTATCTATCCTTCCAAACCAGTCCAAAACCAATAGTTTATTCAGTTGACTTAAATGTACTCACAAATAATGTTTTTAACACAGATTTAGAAATAATCTTTAAATTATAATTAAAAATGGTCTCTGCTTCCTTTGACCTGGGTTTCTCTGATGTAACTTTATTAAAGTTATAGGTATTTTATTATTATATTGTATTTTATAACGGTAATTTTTATTTTTTTTTATTTTAATATTTAATTAAATTAATTTATTTTTTTGGTCCTGGTTTTGTTTTGGATTTGTTTTTTTTTTTTAAACCACAGGCACATTCACACTGACCAAATGTGCTTTTAGTATATAACCATTAATTTAAAAAAATGATAGAAATCCAACTAAAATGAATGTTGAATGTGATTAAAAGAATTCTGAATGAAAAATGTTTTTGCAATGACCAGACAGAATCAGTTTAAAAAATCAAAGTTTAAAAATTAAATCTGCAACATTTTCCTAAGAGTCACTTACTCCTGATCCAGTGTCGCACACTCAGATATTTGGCGACCACAATACTGAAACTGAAAAATCCCAGTATTCTACAAGGATTTAAGGATTACAGGTGTGTAAACATCCCTGATTGCCAGTATAAAAAGACAAAATGCACCTTTCTAACTACAAATGCTTATTTAATACTGAATGTGGGACAACCATCAACCAGCTCAGTGGTAAGACATAAATCCCAGCGATCACCAGCATGTTAACATTTTTGCAACTGAGGGGTAAACAAGATAAAAAATGAAGTTTTTTCTTTGGTCTTGATGAGTATTTTGTTTTTTAAATAGAAAGCTTGAGCCTCCTGCACTAGGGTGCAGCATGGATTGGCACATGATTACTTCCTGTTCTGCTTTTTTTTCTCCTGCAGTATGAGACAGTGGGCCCGTCGTGAAGCCGAGAGGCTAATCAAAGAGAGAGAGGCTCAGAGTCTGCCTCTCATTGATGAGAACTACTACGACCCCAGCAAGATCATTCTCCCTTCATCATCGGACGAGTAGGCTGCTGCTCGGTGCCCTTTTCATTTGTGTTAAACTGTACATTAAATTCTAGTAAACTTATCACAATAAAATTCTAATGTTATTACCATGCTTTATTTGACTGTTTTTTGTCTTCACCTCTAACCCATTATATTCATCATTTGGCAGTTGGTAAGCAAATTTTTCTCATGTTTGCAAAAACATTAAAGATGTAATAAAACAAGTTTGTTTCTCAATGCCTGAGTATTAGTGCAAATTACAAAAAATACAATTCAAGTGTCTAGATGTAATCGGGTGGTGGTGGTCTAGTGGTAGGACACTTACCTATGGACCAAGATCGCAGGTTCGAATCCCACCTCTAGTACTACCACCATTGGACTCCTGAGCAAAACCCTTAACCCTGAGTGTCTCCAGGGGGACTGTCCCTGTAGTTAGGAACTGGAAGACACTCTGGATAAGAGTGTCTGCTAAATGTTGTAAATGTAACAAATATTTGTAAAAGAATGGGTTATTCTCAAGAGCCCGGTGAATTCAAGTGTGCTACAGTCATGTCAAAGGATGTCTCCTTTGCAAAGTCCATTTTTGAAATTTCCTTCCTGCTAGTTATTCCAAAGGTACTTTGACATTGACCCATCTGCCATCTTTAGGATCAAGTGGGACGGCGTTTGCAAACTAGGCCTCATCTGACATCAGTGCCATACCTCACACAAATTTGCTCTTCTGGATGAATTGGCAAAAATTCCCTCTTAGGCACACGCAGCATCTCCAGTCCACCTGACATGCATGTCCTTGGACTGTGGAAACAAACTGGAAAGTCACACAGACACAAGGAGCTAATGCAAAAATCCCATAGAAATGACCTAGAACCTTTTTGCTGTGAGGCACAAGACTTGCCACTGCAACATCCTCGTTGGCCATTAGTAAAATTATTCCAAAAAAGTAAAGCAGGATCTTCAAATTTTTAATCACAACAATGTTAATGAACGGTTGGTTTTTGGGTAAAATAAAACAACAAACCCGGTTTAAAAAAAGATAAGGTAAAAAAGGAAATATACACCAACACTGATGTGTATACTTCACGTTACTCTAATCCTTATGCTTGCCCATTTTACTCTGCCTGCAATACACCAACTTAAGGAACGTTTTGTTCACTTGCTGCTTAATAATTCACGCCACTTGACGGGGACCACTGGAGCAAGGTAATCTACCTCACCTGTCAGTGGTTTTAATGTTGTGGCTGATGCGGGAGTACGTAATCAATTATTTTCATTGGTACATTTTCAACCAAAATAACAGTCCAAGTGAAAGCTTATCACATTCATCTCGCTTTAGGTGAGCACAAATCACTTTCCCCTTATTTTTTAAATGTAATTATTTGACGGATTTGCATCCTTTTTAGATTTTTAACACAATTCAATTTATCAACAGACTTAAAAACTGATTCCAAATGTCAAAGTGGAGTTTTTTTTTCTCATTTAATGGTTCTAGAATTTGCCTTAATTTTTTCATGAGCGAGACTGAGAGGACGTCTGGTGTGGAAGTTTCCTCTCTTTTCTCCTTTTTTCCCCCTTTTCTCTGCTTTTCTTTCCTGTTTTTAGCTTCGGAACACTTTCGCGTAAATCTAAAACACTTCCGCTCTCTGCCCCGCCCCGCTGAGGAGCAGAGTAGTGATTGGCTAAGCGCGTTACTATTCTGTTGTGCTATTGGCGAGATTGGTTAGAGGGGCGTATCCTCGGCGTGGCAGTGGGCGGGGCCATAGGGCGGCGTAGAGGAGAAGAGAGAGAGAGAGAGAGAGAGAGAGAGAGAAAGCGGAGAGAAAAACGGTAAATACTCTCAAAAACAAACTCACAATGTCTCTCAGTTTGCTTTCTGCATCGCTGTCAAAACTCCGAACTTATTTACAGCTGTAAAGCCTTTCTAAACTCGTTGAAAAAACGAGTTTGCCGAGTGTGTAGCCGGTTAGCATGTAGGCTAGCGGAGTGTGTGGCGGAAGCAGAGTTTGACTGAACTGTTCAGTCACTAAAACAACCGTTAATATTAACGTATTTATTCACTGTAACAGCCCTTATTAACATATTTATTCACTTAAACACTCGCTATTACCAGCGAATTTACGCTTTGCGACAACCGTTAATAAAATGTTTATTAACGTATTTATCCACTAAGCATCAGCAGCTGTTAATATTTATATATTTTTTTTCTTAAACAACAGTTAATATTACAACATTTATTCACCGTTACAGGCAACCGTTATTGGCGTTTTCCTTAAAGAGCTGTTATTAACGTAGTTATTATCTGGAGCAACAGTCAGTATTTAACTATTTATTGTCAGTATTTAACACGTTATTTACATTTTTTAATCACTGTAACATCAGTTATCACTAACATTTGTTTACTGTAACAGTCGCCTAATTTGTGCTAAAATATATTTATTTTAAAAATATTTATTCAAAATAACAACCTTCATTAACATTTTTGTTTATTATGATAAGTTTTATTAATGAATGTATTTACTGTAATAGCTGTTATGTATGATTCTGCACACACATTACTAAGATTTTATTCGAATATAATTTTAGTTGGTAAGAAATTAACATGGAACTTCACTCTGTGTCCAGAAGTATCCAGCCTTCTTTCTTTCGGCTGCTCCCCTTTTAGGGTCACCACAGAGGATCAACCGTCTCCATTTCTTCCTGTCATCTGCATCCTCCTCCTTCAAATCAACTGCCTGCATATTCTCTATAAAAACATCCATAAACCTCCTCTTTGATCGTCCTCTTTTCCTCTTTCCTGGCAGCTCCATCTTCAACATCCTCTCCCAATATAATCCTTGTCTCTCTTCTGAGACATCCAAACCAATGCAATATTGCTTCTCTGGCTGTGTCTCCAAAACATCCAACCTGAGCTGCCCCTCTAATATACTAATTTCTAATCCTGTCTATGCTCATCACACCCAGTGAAAATCACAGCATCTTTAACTCTGACACCTCCAGCTCTGTGGCCTGTCTTTTTGTCCGTGCCACGGTCTCCAACCAGTATAGCTGGTCTCACTGTTGTCCTCTAAAACTTTTCTTTCACTCTACCCATCTGTCACAGATCAACCAAAAGTATCCAGACACCCATTCTAAATAGTGAACTCTGTTTACACTGAAGTGCACCATGGTTCAAAATGCCACTAGAAAGGAATGCAGAGTTCACAATGAACAATGACAAGCATCTGTAAAGACCCCCAGCACTGGGCTGTAGAGCAGTGGAACTGGATTTGCTGTGATGAAGTGATGGAGCTCCATTCAATACGTTTGAGATGAGTGACGTGATCCAGACCTAACCATCTAGCATTAATACCTCACATCACTTCACTGTTGATGTTGTGGCTGGCTCCAATCAGATCCTCGCAGCTATGTTCAACATCTAAACCCTTCCCAAAAGTGTAGTAGATACCGCAGCAGCATGAAGGGGCACAGACTATTAATAATCTTGTGATGTCTGAAAAAAATGCTGACAAAACAGGGGTTCTACAAACTTTTGGCTATCAAGTGTAGGCTTACAAAACCCAAATTCTCTTGCATTGGATCAACAAGCATACCACTTATTTTCACATCTGGATACTCTTACTGAAACTGTTAACCTCACAAAAATCTACCTACACATAGAGCACATCACCAATGTACTATTTGTTATGTATTAGCAATATCAGCACATTTATTGGCCAACTTATTATTGCTCATAATGTGACCTCCAAATCTTAGACAAGAAGTATTTACTGAAGTGATTATAGTATTTAACCTTTTTATTCCATTTTTATGGAATAACATCTTCTTGTATGTATGTATGACTGAGCAGCTGTACCCTTTTGCTGACCTTTGACCTTTATGTCCTGATTTTCAGATGGCTGCAATTCGTAAGAAACTTGTGATCGTTGGAGATGGAGCATGTGGAAAGACCTGCTTGCTCATTGTATTTAGTAAAGACCAGTTTCCTGAGGTCTACGTACCTACAGTATTTGAAAATTATGTCGCAGACATTGAAGTAGATGGCAAACAGGTAAGAACTCAATCCTAACATCAGCTTTTAAATTTTGGGTTATATTAAGTGAGCTCATATAAACACTCTGACATGTTTTAAGTGTCCATTCTACTACAACTGAGATACGCCAAAATTTGTGTGAATAATTGCTAATCTGACCTTTTGACCAAAAAACACTTCTGTTTGTGTCAGAGACATAGACCTTTGAATATAGCTTTGAATTATTCAGTGACATTCAGTAACAAAACCTTAGATTTTAGTGAGATTCATGAAGAATTTTTATTGTTTTGGTATTAGGTGGAGCTGGCTCTGTGGGACACAGCGGGACAGGAAGATTATGACAGGCTAAGGCCGCTCTCTTATCCAGACACTGATGTCATCCTTATGTGCTTCTCCATAGACAGCCCGGACAGTCTGGGTAAGTTAGTGCGCTTTCCAGCCCATTGTTTTAGTTAGTGAGTCTAATATCATGTTAATTCAATGAAAACATTAGTAGTTCTGTTGTATATTCATTTCGTTTTGCATGCATGCATAGTTCTTTGGATTACATTAACCATTTTACATCAGATAATATTAACCTTCCTAAACAATGTGGTCTAATTTGAAGACCAGCGAATAGTTTCATCTCTTGTATCTTGAATGTGCTGTGCTCTCACAGAAAACATTCCAGAGAAATGGACACCGGAAGTGAAGCATTTTTGCCCCAATGTCCCCATCATACTGGTTGGGAATAAAAAGGACCTTCGCAACGATGAGCACACTCGACGGGAGCTGGCCAAAATAAAACAGGTCTCTAGATGCAGTCAGCCTTTTTTTTAGTCTTGCATGTCCTCTGTAATTACATTTTGTCAAACAATTATGAGTATTGTCTTAAATTTCAAATTGATATGGTCATAGGTTTTAGGACACTAGGGGCACTAGGATCAAGTAGTCATAGTAATTTATTTCTAATTTTATAACTGATTTTAAAGTGCCCACAGGGCAACCAACAATATGGTTATTCCAACAGGAATAGCTATGGTCAATTTAACCTCAGTAGGGAAATTAACTAAAGAATTATTTAGCATACATGCATATTTTGGCTTGTTTTAGAATCAGAACTACGATGCACTTCCCTTTTTAGCTTTTAGGCTTTAACTTTTAGCCTATATGCTAGCTCAGAAAGTTATGTTAACAGCCATGTACAACAAAGAGTTTTCTACATTCTGCTCAACCTGAACATGCCAATCAAATGTTACTGAGTATTTTATTGCTCTGCCAATACAGTCTAACTTTAAAGTTAGTTTAAGCCTGCTTTTATAAAGAGCAAAGGAAGGTTCATCCTGCTGCCTGGGCTCAAGAAGAAGAAGAATCTAAAGATGCTTGAGTTATAAACGCAAACTGCTTAAGAACACAGATCCAAATGTGCATTTTTTTGTTGCTACCACTGCATTTTGACATCCAGTTTATTGAAACAGGAAAAATACCCTAAGTCAATAAAATCATTCTTTAGCTAGGCCATGTTGATGACCTGAGGCAAAAAAAGCATCATCCCAGTGTGTTTATGTTCATGCTTTTGTTTTTTTCCCCTTTTTTCCTCTGTTGAAAGGAACCTGTTAAAGCAGAGGAAGGGCGAGATATGGCCAACCGCATAAATGCCTCTGGCTATCTGGAGTGCTCTGCTAAAACTAAGGATGGTGTAAGAGAAGTGTTCGAGACGGCCACCAGAGCAGCGCTGCAAGCCAAGAAACGTAGCAAGAAGAACGCCTGTGCTCTTCTATAGAGGAAGAGGTTATGAGGGAGTTGGGGGAGGGAAACCAAACTAGGCCAGAGGAAAGAGGAAGAAAGATATGAGGGAGGGGTTGCCCCCTAGTGTTAGTTAATCACTGGGGGGGGGCAGAGGGAGGGTCGTTTAACAAAACAGGCCAAAGGACCTAAAGATAGTGGGGAGACAACAAAAAGGGACCTAGATATTTTTCCTAGCACAAAATATGTGCTTTCAGTCCATTTTCAGTTCCAGATAAGTCTAAAGCCTTTGTTGTGGTCATAAGTCAGGTCAGGAAAGTGAGCTCAGTCAAATAAATTATGCCCACCAGCAACTAAATGACATATCCATGCCCTATTTACAAATCCTTTCACAGCTACTGGTTGGTCAAATTTTAGAGTAAAAATCCCAGTCGACCTAATGTGAAACCGCAGCATAGAGGACATACCTACAAACCCATAAAAATAATTATATCCATTTTCAATAATATTTTTTTGCAGGGGTGTGAATAGGTCAACTTGTAGTTTTTGGCCATAATGCCAGTATTTATGGCACAACGGTGATAAAAGGTATCCATGAGGTCTACGCTGTAAGGTAGAACACTAAAACTGGTAGCTGAAGCTGGTCAATTTTAGATTTAACCTGCCAACCTGATGTTATCTCCTATAATCATCTTTTTAAAAAAAACAAACAAACAAACAAAAAAAAAATCTCCGAGCCTATTCTAGTGCTGTTTTTCCACACGCTTGCAAAATAAATATAATTAAAAATGTACAAACACTATGAATGTAGATATGTGCTGGAGTTGTGTAACCCAGTTTCTCCTTTGGCTGAGAATTTTCTTTCCCCAGCATTCTCTAAAGCCTGTTAGCAGCAGTAGTGTTAGTGGGCATGGCCTGGTCAACTGCAGGCTGAATCTGAAATGCCTTTTTGCTACAGTGCCCACTGGTTAGGGTGCATATATGTGTACTGTATTGGGGCAGTCTTGTCTGATTCAGCTGCTGCCTCAAAGGAGGCTCTTCTCCCAGGGAACCGGTATGTAGTTTTCTCCGAATGTTTGCAGCTGTACTGCTTCTGTCCTGTGTGTGTGTTCATCTTTCTTCCCCCAGCAGCAGACACACTAAACAAGTCAGTTAAAGCCATAGTCTTGCAAGCAAAAAACATTAACCTTGTGCTTGCGTACTTCACATAGGATCCACTTTTAGCATTACTTTGGTGAAAATCACATGTATCCAGTTTTCCTCCTCATTCCTTATGTAGCCAATCAGCCAAGATATGTTTGTTGACTGAAATTTTATCTGTGTGTTTTGTACTGGAGCCGTGGAGCCGATAGATAGAAAAATAATGGCTTATAAGTGTTAGCCAATTAGCATAGTTATCTACATGCCTATATAACTATACATGTGCCTCAAAGTGTGTCAGGTTGTCAGGTAATCCATAGGATACTTTTTTGTGCTTTCTGACACGGTATGACTTACTTTTATATACAATTATGTTCTTGGTTCCATCAGCCTAGTAGAACACAAAGATGCAAACTTCAGACACTGACCTTTTCTTGGATAAACTACATTTAGGTGTTCATTTTGTTTTGCCAAACTATTGCTGAAAAAGAACAGATCCTTGCCTAACCCCCCCTCATTTAATGTTGACAGTTGAGTCACTGGTTAAAATCATTAAGTCTTATAGCTCTTAAATCGAGCAAGCAATTTTTAGCTATTTAAATGTACCAGTTTTGCCTTTTGCCTACAAAATTCTAAGTAAAATGCATTTAGCAGTAACTATACTAATGCTTTTCTTTTGTTGCCGTTTTATTTGCTCATTATGTTTTTAAATTTTTAAGCAGATTCCAGGTTGATTAGCACTATTGAAGCTCAAAATTGAAGCTAAAGATGATCCTTAAGACCGCAGTTATGTGGACAGTTTTATGGTCAGTTGGGTTAATGTTGTTTAATGTATTTTTTTTTCTCCCTTTTTTGTTCCTCTGGTTTGTGTATCAGGTTTTTTATAGCTCGTGTGCAGAAATGGATTTCTTCATTTCTCCAAAAAAGGAAAAAAAAAAAAAGATTTTCTTTACTGTACTATGTGCGCTTCAGCAATATGCAGCACGCTGAATGCTTAAACAGTTTTGTGGCGTTCTACTGGCTTGTTCTGTTTTGTTTTCACTTAATTTAAATAAACAAAGTTATCTTAGAACTTGCGTTTTATTAGAAAAAGTTCAAAATGTAGTCGAGATAATTTGAGAAGGTTTCAATGCCATATTATAAAATGTAAGCAATTTCTTAAGAGATTCTGCATTTCACTCTAAGAGAAAGAAAAACCTTTGATGCATCAATAATCTTTTGTATACAAATGCATCTTTGGATCTCAACAGTTATTTTAAAAGACTACAAGAAAATAAAATTTCTTATAGGTTATGTCCTTGTGTTATTTTTTCTTTTTTCTTTCCATAACATAACTGATTTTGAAGTTCACATGTACACACAGGTCTGCAGTGGTGTTTTTCCAGCTTTACAATGATTGAAGAGCAACTTTCTATGGTTATAATGGTCTGTGCAGGCCAGCAACAAACTCCTGATAATAAGGCTCTGAAAGAAAAAGAAGATTAGAAAAGTTACACATCTAAAATCCTCTTCATCATGGTTGTATTGTAGATGCAGTCAGCTTAGCATTACTGTCATCCCTAGAAACTAACCAACATCTATTATATAGGCAAGTGGTCCTGGATTACTTTCTCTGTACTCTCCAGTCCATCACACTTTATAGGGAAAGACCCATTTCTGTTTTACTCTCAAACAGTGGTTTCCTCAAGGTGCTTTCCAGCCTACAAGCTGCACTGTAGCACACTTAAAAATGGGTGGTTGCTAATCTTTACGTTTGTTAAACAAGAACGTGAAGCAACTTTGGTTTCAGGTTCAGTTAGCTTAAAGAAAGCAAGCTAGGTCTGTTTATTAGGCAAAACACATTAAGATAAATGTTCTCAAGCTTAAGTCTTACAGTTGGAACTGTACTCTGTAGAGTGAAAGGTCTCCAAAAAAAAAAAAAAAACACTGCAAAAAAGATTGTATCTGTGCACCTGAGTCAGGCTCTATGATCGAGTGTCTGATAAGGAAGTCCAGCACTACCATGGCACAGTTGGGCTTAAACTCCTCAGTCACAAGCAGCTCTTTTACCTAAACACATACAAATATACATTTCATTTATTTCACTCAAACGCCTTTTCCCTCAGGATCAACAAAGTTTTCTGATTCACTTTTATGCACAACTAAAGTTTTGCAATGTTAGTTGTAGTCCTGAAAACTAAAAGCCTTACTTGACTTCAATCAGTGCCAGAGATATGACTGGACATGACAGTCCTAGGCCCACCCTCACCAGTCATTCTTCTCTATACAGTAGCAGTAGATGTTCTGTATTTTCTATAGACTAGTAGTAGATATTCCACCTTTTCTAAAGTGTAGCAGTTTAGTAATAGAAGTTTTACCTTATACATAGAGTTGTACTGGATGTTTAACTTTCTCAGCAGCCACGTATGATCGATTTTATATGGTATTTGCAGATGTTTTACCTTCTCTATAGGATAGTAGTAGAACTCCTGCACCTCTCCATCCCCAATCTTAGGCTTGAAATCACTTGGGAGCTCCAAATCAAACACAAACTGGCACTCAGGGAAAATTCCTTCTTCATCTTCATACGTATAGCTGCAAACAGTGAAAGTGACTGATTGTCATTGTCAAACCCATCACAGCAAACAGTGAGATACAACGAAATGCTTCCTCTGCATTTCACTCACACACATGTAAAAAGCACCAGGGTAGCATTGACAGGGATGGTAAGACAACCTACTGGTCTGGGATTCGAACCCATGACCTTCCGATCCTGGATCCAACTCCCTAACCACTTTGCCACCGCTGCCTCGTGCAGGACATCAACCCGAGATTATAAAGGCAGATAAAAACGCCATGTTTGATATTCACTGCTTTCAATTCCGAGAGAAAAAATCTGCAAAGCATGTAAGAATAGATAAACTGTGTATTAATGCTTTGTGTGCATTTAGTTTTTTAAACTCAACAAAAAAATGTCCTAGACATGAAGAGCAGCTTTTGCATAAATAATTTAATCCAGTCTCAAATTAAATGTGTTTTTGCAAAAGGACAAAAACATCTATTTATGAGGTTTATGCTAACAATCTAAAGCAAAACACTCATTTACACAAAATATATTTTCATCCCTTTGAAAAGAAAAGAGATTAGACTGATGTACCTTATGGTTCCTACAGGTGTCGCTCTCGCTGCCACTGTTGTAGGGATACAGGCTTCCTCTTCGCATTCTTTCACAAGAGTTTGCTTAACGCTGCAACCTGCAGCCAAACCGCCCGCTGCCTGCATACAGATACACCAGTATGATCTCAGAGTTAAAGATGCTGAGATTTTCGTCGGGTGTGACGAGGATGGACAGGATTAGAAATGAGTATATTAGGGGGACAGCTCAGGTTGGACGTTTCAGGGACAAAGTTAGAGAAGCAAGGTTTGTATTGGTTTGGGCATGTGCAGAGGAGAGATGAGGAATATATCGGGAGGAGGATGTTGAAAATGGAGCTGCCAAGAGGAAGACCAAAGAGGAGGTTTATGGACATGGTTGGTCTGAAGGAGGAAGATGCAGAGGACAGGAAGAAATGGAAACGGATGATCCGCTGTGGTGACGGGAGCAGCCAAAAGAAGAAAAAGAAGAAGAGCTATTATGTACAGTACTGTGCAAAAGTTTTAGGCAGGTGTGAAAAAATGCTGTAAACAAAGAACTCTTTCAGAAATAGAAATAATGATTGTTTATTTTTATCAATTTACAAAATGCAAAGTGAGCGAACAAAAGAAAAATCTAAATCAAATCAATATTTGGTGTTACTACCTTTTGCCTTCAAACCAGCATCAGTTCTTCTAGGTACACTTGCACAAAGTCAGGGATTTTGTAGGGTTGTAGTCGGTTTATTATTTGTTTACAGCATTTTTTCACACCTGCCTAAAACTTTTGCACAGTACTGTATATACAAATGTTCTTGACACATCAACATAAACTGCCAAAACAGCTTCATTGTGCATTTATACGAACTCTGCAAGTCCCTGGACCTGAAAAGTAATTTCATGACATGGCGTCTTCACTGTGTTATTTGAACAGAAAATTAATTTGCCTTTGTAATTAATGGGTGTATTACATGTTTAATAAAGATGATTAATAATAGCCTTTAATTCTAATCATAAATATCAAAACACTCACAACTAGTTTCTGCTTGCATCCCTGTGGAATATTTGTCTGTGGAAGTATTTAGTGCCAAGCTAACAGTATTGTACATTAACATTTTTAATGAAGTTTCTATGTTTTATACAAAACTTGTAACAGTAAAGTGAAAGTGACTTTGTGATTTTGAAACACAGCACAGCACACAGTGAAACAATGAAATACAGAGCAAATTCACCCATGCACGTGCAGCAAGGAGCAGTGATGGGGACAGGGATTCGATAGGGCTTTGAACCCACGAACTTCCAATCCTGGAGCCTAGTCCCTAATCACTAGACCACCACTGCCCCTTTTTATTTATTTTTGTTTTTATTTATTTATTTATTTATATGTAAGGCACGCCAACACCTTTTAGCTTGTATGTAGCATTTCTAGAGTGCTTCCTTTCCTGCAAAATCCTGGCATTAAGCTATTGTTGCTTATAAAACCTAAACTCTTTAAAACCTTAAAACTCTAAATCTTGAAAATATAATATCCTGAGTTTTAATACTAACATGATTCCATTAAATTAAAAACATCACATTTTCTTATTATTTAAAGTTCCTGAAAAGCAATAGGGCTTCTCAAAACATCCTAAAGGCCCTGACTGCTCCCCTCTGACAATATACATCTCTGTACAGTTGCGATTGTTCTTGTTGAAACAGTCGAACCACATCCTTGTCTGACATTCCCAGTGACCTGAGTAACTGCTTCTATTTCACGCCAATGTGCAAACATGCTTAGTGAATGGATGGTTTGACGCACAATTTCAAATCCTACTTACTGTTGTCTTTCTCCCAGACCTATGCAAATAGTCTTTTAGTCGCTGTTCCTACTGAAACAAGTGCTCTCTTTAAGTTTCTCAACTTCTAGTTCTATATATATATATATATATATATATATATATAAGAAGAGAAATGTATATATGTACATGTGAAAATGCCTCCATTTACCAGATTGTCCAGTTTTCCGGGGTAAGTTTGTTTCGTTTTGGATCTCCTTGCCAACCACATGTTCAGGTTACCATTCCCATCTCGACAGAAACCATTAATGTGGACGCCATAACGTTTAACTCCAAACAGACCTGGAAGCAATGGTTTGAGGGGAAAAAAAAAATTTGGCAACAGATTACATTAGACCAAACTAACATGAATGTCTCAGTGAGAACTAAGTGAGAATAAAATGTCTGTAGAAATCAGGAATTCTTACTTGTTGCAGCTCTCTCCATGTGCATCAACGGAGTGTCACAATATCTTGGCATCACTGCATATTTCTATGGGTGAGTGCAAATTAGGGATCAGCAAAAAGCAACATTATAGAAAGATCATCATGAGCCTCCATTCACTGTGTGTGAATTAGGTAAATCCTACCATCTGGGATGCAAATTTTCAGTTATCTTAGAG
This sequence comes from Hepsetus odoe, assembly GCA_017165825.1. NCBI lineage: Eukaryota > Metazoa > Chordata > Actinopteri > Characiformes > Hepsetidae > Hepsetus > Hepsetus odoe. The sequence goes on along the minus strand of CM029373.1, from coordinate 12,920,714 downwards.
TTAGAATGCTGATTTAAAATCAATCCATTCAACATTATTCAGTTGTATGGAAAACGAAAACTGATTCCAGATCAGCATTCTTACCTTGTTTTATTTAGGCAGTAAAGCATTTATTTACTGGAAAAGTAAATGTATAGTCATTACATGTATTTCAAATTCTTGTTTAACCTCTTCTCTTAGAATCCCAGAGAATAGGTCATTTCTGTTCAGTACCTGGTTTGGTTAGTCATCATTAAGTTAAATCAATGCTGCTGATGGACAGTGTAGTTACATTTACATTTACATTTACGGCATTTAGCAGATGCTCTTATCCAGAGCGACCTACAGGTCCTAATTACAGGGACAGTCCCCCTGGAGCAACCTAGGGTTAAGGGTCTTGCTCAGGGACCCAATGGTGGTAGTGCCAGAGGTGGGATTTGAACCAGGGACCTCTGGATCCATAGGCAAGTACCCTACCACTAGACCACCAGCACCCTAGTTTACTGTGTGAGGCTCAGTGTGGCAAAAAAATCTGTGTTCTTAAATCCAACTCACAAGATATCAGCTATTTAAAAAAGACCATACTATTTTTACTAAATTTAGAGTTTCTTTTTAAGTAAAATATTAAAGTAAAAAGAAAGATAAGCAAATTGTTTAAAACTGCTGAAGCGACAAGACTTTTCCACAGTACTTAATATTTACTGTCACCAGGACAAGCTCCATTGATTTGCAGTGTGTCTGTTAAAGAGCTGGGAATTTAAAATTAAAACATTGTCAGCTGTTGGGCAAAATGCTTAAATACAGCTTTTTACGAGAATGGACCCTGATGAACACAATGGTAGATAAGTATAGGTAGTTTTCTCAATTCTGCACCAGGTATTTGAACGATTTGCCCCAAAAATAAAGACCATTTTAATTATAATTATTAATTTAACAACAGCAATAACAAAGGATAATTATTATTAATAGTACTAGTAGAATTAACAGCATATTCTTCTTTTGGTTGCCCTATTAGGAGTTGCCACAGCAGATCATCTGTCTCCATGTTTTCTGCATCTTCATCCTACACACTGACCACCCGCATGTCCTCTCTCACCAGGTCCATAAACCTCCACTTTGGTCTTCCTCTTTTCCTCTTTCCTGGCAGCTCCATCCTCAACACCCTTCTTCCAATATACTCCTCATTTCTCCTTTGGACTTGTCCAACAAATGCAACCTTGCTTCTCCATCTTTGTCTCCAAAATGTCTAATCTGAGCGGTCCCCCTAATATACTCATTTATTATCCTGTCCATCCTCATCACACTCAATGAAAATCTCAGCATCTTTAACTCTGACGCCTCCAGCTCCGCCTCCTGTCTTTTTGTCCGTACCACTGTCTCCAACCTGTATAACATAGCTGGTCTCACTACCAGCCTGTAAACCTTTCCTTTCACTCTTGCTGGTACCGGTCGGTCACAGATCACTCCTGCCACTCTTCTCCACCCATTCCAACATGCCTCTTCACCTTCTTCACCTTTCTTCCACATTCCCTGTTCATCTGAACAGTTGATCCCAAGTATTTAATTTCTTTGTCACCTCTACTCTCCACCTCTGCTCCTAAACACTCCACTTTGCTGCCTTTTGTTCACACTCATGTATTCTGTCTTTGTCATACTGTCAACCTGCCTATTACCATTGCAAACAAGAATGGGCTCAGCGCTGATCCTTGATGTAATCCCACCTCTACCTTAAATCTGTTACTCCTACTGCAGACCTAACCACTGTCACACTGCTTTCATACATATCCTGACCCACTCCTGACGTCCTCTCTAGGCACCCTGTCATAAACTTTCTCCAAGTCCACAAAGGCAAAAAAAAGGCAACTCTTTCTGACCTTCTCTGTACTTCTCCATCAACACCATCAGAGCAAACATTGCATCTGTAGTGCTTTCTCAGCATTAAACCATGCTGTAGTCACTAATCATCACATCTTTTCTTAACCTAGCCTCCACTACTCTTACCCATAATGTCATGCTGTAGCTGATCAACTTTAGCCCTCTTTTGTTACTACTGCTGCACTTCCTGGTTCACTATCCTCACATCATCCAATAATCTCTCATTCTCTTCATTCATCAGCCAATCAAAGTACTATTTCCATTTGCTCAACATGCTCTGTTCACTTGTAATTTTCCATTTCTATCCTTTGAACCTAGCCACTAGGGATGTGCAAGCACTCAGCATTATTTAAGCAAAGCTCAGCATTATTTACTCTGCTGTCTCCAGCGGCACCGCCTGTCATTTGTAGACATCAGTGTCATCAGTGCCACCATCTGCAACCCATATGGCATAGCTGGTCTCACTGCCATCCCACAAACCTTTACTTTCACTTATGCTTGTATCTGTCTTTTAAAGATCATTCCTGCCATTTTTCCCATTCCAATCTGACTGTACACTATTTGTCACCTTTCTTTGTTATTGAGACCTCAACAACATCAATAATAAGTATTATTATTATCATTTTTTTAATTGCGTATTTTATTGACTGTGTATTAAATGTATTTGTAGTACTGCATTTTATTTTAGACCAAATCAGTTTTAATCCAGACTGAATCTCTATGATCTTGTGGCAGAAACACTGACAGGCTGGTCTTGGTTCAGCATCTAGAACTGAGAACAACTTTTCTTGAAATTGTACTTTTAATACCTCAGGTTTTGAGGGCAAACCAAGCCCAGGATGGGGAATTAAATCACACTCTCTGAATTCTCTCACCTCGTTCCTCCAGCCCCTCAGACAGGTGAAAGCATCTGCCTCCCTGAGTTTCTGCAGGACAGCCTGCAGTGCCTCGGACCTGCTGTCCACAGAGACCAGCTCGGGACACAGAGACACTGCGCCCCCGTCCGGGTGACAGAACACATCCGGAAACCCGCCCAGGACAGACACCACGTGCAGAGGGACCCAGCCCACCTGCTGCCCCGCCACCTCGAACCGCAGACACCTCTCTAACCCGGAGCCTGCAAGAAACTCACCAACAGCCCCGGTCAAACACACACACACACACACACACACTGTCTGTTCAACACTCTGCCTACATCCTGCCCCCGCAGCTTAAAACACACCCGGGCTATAAAAGCTGTTCATCCGGCGCAGGAGCTGCAGCACTCTCTCCGACCAAAAGCTCATCATCACTTCATATACACATCAGTTCTGAAAGGAAAATAGTTTATTTACTAGCTGCGACTCTTCTTGCTACTCCAGTTAGAACGCCATGTTTTAAGATTGGAGTTCTCTGATTGGTCTAAAATGTAGAGAAGCTACAGCTGCGATTCAAGTGCGCTGACACCAGGGGGCGATACTTGTTCACAGGAAACTATCCACCACACACTCCATTTTGAATAAACTTTCCCAGAACTATTTTGTATTAAGAAAACATTTCGGCACAAAACTAAGAATTAGAGAAGTTTTTAAACTCCAGACAAACAGAAGCCCATTACTTTTAATTAAAATGAATATTTTAATTAAATTACTTCTGGGCAATCTACTGGTCCAGGATTCAAACCCACAACCTTCCGATCCTGGGGCCTAGTCCCTAAACGCTAGGCCACTGCTGCCTCAGTGCACTACTGTATCAATAATGATGCAATGGTGTGTCCATCCTCAGCAGTTGATGGCGAATTCAATGAGTGCCAAATAAAAATAAGAGCATTGTTTTATTATCAGGGCTTCTGCAATGGAGACCTTCCCAGTCTGCACTGGTGATAAAGTGGTAAAATCTGGCAATCTCACTGCTGGACAGCATATAATTTAGGTGTCATATGCCATCAAAATGGAAGAACAAGAAAATATGTAAGATTTCAGGATTTTAATGAACAGATTAGCAACAGTCATATGGCTTAGTTATGCTGAATCAAGATTTTCGATACAAATAAATTATCACTACCAAATCACTACCAACAAAATTCCAAAGGTTTGTTATAAAGGGAAGGTCCATAGTAAATTTAACATAATTTTTAAATCTTTAATTTCAGTGACAACTGTCACATTTTAGAGTTTCTTTTTTCATTTGCACAGCCATCAAGATGACAACTCTAAGACCTTCAGATAAATTTACACTCCTGTCGAGTGTGCCACTGAAAAACTTCATAAGGACCACAAATAAGGCCTTATCCAAAAACAAACTGGGACAACCTACCCCTAGACATTAATGCATAAAAATGAGGGTTAGGACTAAAAGTTAGGGGCTAATGGGTCAAAAAGGACTGTGCCTCTGAGTCTTTGCTGAAGTCCTCAAAATACCTCTATAACTTAATTCTTAGTCCATCTTTGCCTTCTTTAATTCGTTGGTCATGGAAGGGAGATGTTCACACCTATCTTGATATTGTCTCACAGTTGATGGTGTAACAAATCCATGAGCTTGACAAGATTGTTCATAGACCTGTGGGACAGGATTATATTATATACCACAATTTTACAAATGATACTAATGGGGCGTTAGGGCAAATAGGCCATATGGGAACACATTTTCACTAAAGAGTACATAATTAGGGGTTTGCTTGATTTTTAGACAATAAAAATACTCTCCTCCTTGCAGATAAAGAAAGAGAACAGAACTCACAATGCAGGAAAAATTGGGAGCAGAAACATACAGAGCAACCATGAGTGAAAACCTATCCCAGGCCACTCAGGATCTCAGGCTAGGGCGAAGGTTTAAATTTACGTCCGGGCATAAACAATAAGATTACCACCAACAAGTGCCCATGGGAAAACTCTGTAATTGAGTGGCCCAGTTAGATTTCAGACCATCCCCAATAGAGCATTTCTGGAGAGGCCTAAAAATAGGTGTGCACCAACAGTCCCCATTCAACTCTCTTTAGGTTACCAAACATGGGGCACACTTTAAAAAGGAAGGTGAGCCAAGCTTGTAGAACCATCCCCCCCAAAAAACTGAAGCTGTCAATTCTAATTGTGCGGTAACCAGTGTGGGGTCTGAATACTTATGGAAATGATAGATAAATGCAACTTTTAAAAATGTAGATACATAAAAGCAACTTTTTAAAATTTAGAAAAAGCACTATATCATTATACAGTACTGTGCAAAAGTTTTAGGCAGGTGTGGAAAAAATGCTGTAAACAAAGAATGCTTTCAGAAATATAAATAATGATTGTTTATTTTTATCAATTAACAAAATGCAAAGTGAGCGAACAAAAGAAAAATCTAAATCAAATCAACATTTGGTGTTACTACCTTTTGCCTTCAAACCAGCATAAATTCGTATGGCCCCCAGAGAGCCATGTTCTCAACATCATCCAGTGTGTCTGGGATTACATGAAGAGATAGAAGGATGTGAGGAAGCCTACATCCACAGAAGATCTGTGGTTAGTTCTCCAAGATGTTTGGAACAACCTACCAGCCGAGTTCCTTCAAAAACTGTGTGCAAGTGTACCTAGAAGAATTGATACTGTTTTGAAGGCAAAGGGTGGTCACATCAAATATTGACTTGATTTAGATTTCTCTTTTGTTCATTCACTGCATTTTGTTGATTGATGAAAATAAATGATTAACACTTCCATTTCTGAAAGCATTCTTTGTTTACAGCATTTTTTCACTCCTGCCTAAAACTTTTGCACAGTACTGTATATAGCTTTTTCTACATTTTATGTGGAAACATTAGAAATACAAATGGAACTGACTGGTTTTAAAGTGTAACAGTGCACTTTAGTTTTTTGGGTTTTTTTTTTTAAATAACCATGCTATGAAGAAGAGATAATTTCCTCTTTTTCACGATTTCTTAGATTTGGATTTAGTCCCTAGATCTTGCTAAACACACTGATCACCCCCACATAACCGAAATTTACTTTCATCTGACCAAAATACCTGCTTCCATTCCTACACACTCCAATGTTTGAGTTGCTTTGCCCACATTTTTCTTGTATTCTGTTAACACCACAAAGTAAAGTTTTCTGGCATCAACAGGAGTTCTGACATTACTAAAGACCTGAATTATCTTCTTCAATTTCAATAGAAGGAGCCTTTGGTTAATAATTTCTTTCTACAAGCGATATAATTTTGAAAACAATGGTGGTTGTCTAATAGTAGGATACTCGTCTGTAGATAAAGAGGTTGCAGGTTCAAATCCCACCTCCAGCACTGCCACCAATGGGTTCCTGAGCAAAACCCTCAACCTTGAGTTGCTCCAGGGAGACTGTCCCTGTAGTCAGGAACTGTAAGACCAGGGTCTCTGCTAAATGCTTTAATATGAAAAATATGCCTTTTGGAAAATTACAATACATTCCCAAAAAACATTCAGATCTACAGCTATTTTGAGTATTTGTAACATTCTCTTGTAATACATTTTGAGAAAGTAATGAATTGTTTATTTATTTTTTTTAAACCTAATGGTGAACCTAAGTGTCTCACCTGTAGTGTATGTTTTCATTTATATGTGGTGTTTTTACAGTAAATCCCTCAGTAAAGAACATTGGCAGTAGTACTGTCACTATTACCCATTTCACATTTCCAGCAATGTCACATGTGGGGTGTTTTGGGCACGCTAGAGGGCGCTCTCTGTCACATGTGTTGTGGTTTTGGTATATGTAACTTAGTATAAGCTGCTTAGTATCTAGGGTTAGACTGCAGTTCCTCGGTTCTAGGGTTTCTTGTTTAGAACTGCAGTCCCTGTTCCTTGTTTTTGTAAGTGTGACTAATAAAAGTATGTTCCTAACTCCTGGCTCCGAGCTGACATCCCTCCGGTACCCCGCCACCGTTACAAGCAACTCCCAGAAGCACAGCTTAACTACTGCTCATATTTGCACTCAGTGACATATCTTATACTTGCAAAGTGATTTTTTGTAACTTGCTAACATACTACTGCTAGATTATCTATTAGACTAACTAACCCTTTTCCAATTTGAAATGATTTTGTACATTGTAAGCACATCCATGTTTCATTCTTCTGAGTTTCTTATGATCAAAGTATCTTAAAGAAGCCATACCACACGTTATCCAGTCAAAATAATGTTTCAAAACACACTGTTCTTATCAAATGATTTAAAGCAATAATGAGGCAGCTAAAACAGTGTGTTTTTAAGAACATGACAACACATTTTCCAGTGGAAATGTACTGCAGTGCATGTGTATAAACTTCACCAAACTATCTTCATACAGAGCATTTTCAGTATAAGTTACAGTGTTCTGAGTTAAATGCTCTGTATGAAGATTTGTACAGAACACTGTAACTTATACTGACATGGCTGGCTCTGCAGCGTTTGTGTTTATTATATATATATATACATATATATATATATGTGTGTGTGTGTGTGTGTGTGTGTGTGTGTTTTAAAGATGTGGCATTAGCACAGATTCTCACTCATGAATAAAATGAAAAGAAAAAATTGTGTTTGTTTTGAGGTTTCAGTTGAGGTCATTGAGTGAGTAATCTTTCCATCACAAAAACAGGAACATTTAAAAGCACAGACATTTAATTTGATAAAAGTTCCTTGTGGGATTTAATGGGGTCTAATATGGGCCTAAATTAGTTCTGTCCGTTTTGGCTAAACCCATTAAACAGGAAGCTGTAGGAGAGATGAGTGTTTACACATTTTAAATAATAATTTTTCCTTTTTTTGGTGTTTTTTTGAGAATGAATAACAGGATGTTTGCGTTTGTAGGCTGAGGGAGTGAACGGGCTAATCGGGTTCGGTGTGGGAAACAAAAACAGAAGCGGTGTGTTTATTTAATCATACCATCTATTTGTACCGGCTTAACTGAAAGTGAGTTCATTACAAAATGAATCTTCTAGATTTGCCATCTTCCATCAAGCCATATTGTGCAGCAGTTTTCATATTGCAAAAACTTGCAATATGGAGAACTCACTTTACTCATTGACTTGTTTTTCTGACAACCTCTTTACGTTTACCAGGTGGAGTGTGTACATTTAGACCACGTGTCCAAGGGACTGATACTTGGTCCTATACTTTTTTACATATTTATAAATGATATTTCTTTCATAATCATTCCCATATCCACTTATATTCAAACCTATAAGCTACTAGTCCCTCTCCTCATGCGGTAATACAAACATTTTCGGATACTTTCCTTGAAATAGAGCAATGTTTCCCTAACCTCAATTTACCCTTAAATGTGGGAAAGACTAAAACTGCTTTGGTCGTGAAAGCATCCTGTCCCCTTCCACCATTGATACTACTGCCAAAAGATGGAACTACTCTTCAGCATGTAATAGTAAATAAATACTTTGGGATATGGTAGGATGTATCCCACCTTGTCAACAAGCTGCAGTCTAAAGTTAATGCTAAACTTGTTTTTTTCTTAGGAATTGTTTCTCTTTTACTTCTTGTTTACTCCACCAAATGGTCCTACTTTTATTGGTTGATTATGTTGACACAGTATATCGATTAGCTTGCAAAGGTACACTCCAAAACACTAGATACAATCTGCCACTCAGCTATTCAGTCTGCTACTAATACTCCTTTCAGAGCGTTAAATGGCCTTTTCTGCACACTTACCAATAATTTACCTACAAAACTCTGCTGTCGATCTCACTACATCACCTGTAATACAGTTCATACCAACAATGACTGTATCCAAATACAATACTCCTAAATGTAATTCATCCATTGGTCAGTTGAAAGTGAAAGTGACTTTTAGTGACTTTGGCTATTTTAGATCTGTTTTGATGGGTAATCCTTTTATTTATTTATTTATTTATTTACATTTTTTTAAAATTCATTCAAGACCTGTTAACATGATGCTCGCAATTATTTAAGATCTTTTTTTGATAATAATAATTTCAGTTATTTTCTATTGTGTTTAACCATAGCTGTTGTTCCCTGTTCCTGATTGAAAGTAGTTGAAAGTTGAAAGTGACAACCCTTGTCACTGCGAGGTCAAAGCACAGCAGACAATGAACCACAACGAAATCGGACCTCTGCATTTAACCCATGCACACTCAAACACCGTGGGCAGCTATTGAAAGCGCCCGGGGAGCAGTGGCGGGGACGACACCTTGCTCAAGGGTACCTCAGGGCAACCTATTGGGAAGGGGCTCGAACCCCTGATCCTCCGATCATGTGGCCAACACCCTAACCACTAGGCCACCGCTGCCCCTAATTAGTAATTAAAATAATTACTAATTAATAGGGCAGCGGTGGCCTAGTGGTTAGGGACTTGGCGCCAGGATCAGAAGATCGTGGGATCAAATCCCAGGCCAGTAGGTTGTCCTGAGGAACCCTTGAGCAAAGTACTGTCCCCGTCACTGCTCCCTGGGTGCTTTCAATAGCTGCCCCCTGCTGCACGTGTTTGTTTGTGGGATAAAGAGGTGTATACAGAGGTGTAATTTTGTGTAATATGTATTATATATATTTAAATAGATACTGGTGTAATATGTATTATATATATTTAAATAGATACTGAATAGAAATGATTCCTTTTAATAATGATATTAGATCATGAATGATTAACCATTGATAATATATTGATAATATGTTATGGAAATTATTTATGTCATACATGTAATAATCAGTTACTAAATAAGTCATAGACAACACCAGACAAATCAAAGTGTGCAAAGAAAAACTTAGAATCGATACTGAATAGTTCTTAGTAGTGACTGAACAATTTATAGTGCATACTGAGTTACCTATAAAGGATAAAAAATCATAGATTATTGTGTAGAATAGATCACTGCAAGCATAATTAAATAATCATTTGCATTAGTTGCAGAAAATGTAAAGCACATTCATTCCACATTCATTGAAACCTCTGAAAAAATGAACTGTAGTCACTGATTAAGGCAATGTTAATAATCATTATAACCCTTCAGTCTTTTAAGAAATCACAACTATATGCCTGTTCTGATATTTCCTGGTCTTCTAGTTGTCGTAGTATACTATAGGTAGTATGTAAAACTTTAAATCTTGCTTTGAGTTTGTGGCTGAGTAGCAGGAATTTCTCAGACAGCTGGACACAAAGCAGCCTTTCATTCAGCAGCTTTCTGCAGCACCTCCACACTGTTCTACTATCAAACCCGCAGCAGCCGTTAGAGAGGACACACGTAAAGGAATGGTTTACCAAAAAATCCCCCAAACATTGCCCAGTACACCAAATGTAGTTCACCAGTCAGACATGCCAGGTGTCTAAAGTTTGCTTCCTTAGTCTAACAATAGTTTTAACAAATAGAGCTACCAAAGTCGGTTGTGTACCTACATTTCAGAATACTAAAGAGTTTAATTTATACAGATTCTAAATGTACATTATAAAACAGGGGTTCTCAAGCTTTTACCTATAGAACCACCTGTTTACAAGTTAAAGCATACTGGCCCACAGGAAAGCATTACCATTTGTGTAAAGCATTTTTTTTTTTTTTACAATTAGTTGACTGTTTAATGGCAATTATGCTTAATTAGCCTACTTCTGTGATATCTTTTTTTATTTATATATGTATATAAATGTTTATACATTTAAATTACTTGATATATTGAATATTAGTTATTACTAAGTAAAAATGTCTTACTGATTTTAAGTGTTTTAATTCAATTCAATTCAATTTATTCTTGTTTTAACCAGTCCAAAAAATCTACTGCCTCCTTACACAATAAAGGCTGCTTCATGGATATGATCCGTGACCCAGCGGCAGAGAAACTACTGACTATTCTTGTCATTGTGAAACATGGCACAACATACAGTGAACCACAACAAAATTATACCTCTGCATTTTACCCACACACACACACACAGACACACACATGTGCAGCAGGGGACAGTTATTGAAAGTGCCCGGGGAGCAGTGACGGGGACGGTATCTTGCTCAAGGGTACTTCAGGGAAACCTACTGGTCTGGGATTTGAACCTATGACCTTTGATCCTGGGGCCAAACTCAGTTGCAATTAGAGAAAGAAGTAAAACAAATTATTCCTTTAAAATTATGTTTACCTGGAAGAAATAAATAGGCAGTGGCATGAATCAGATTATTCTGATGTCTGGATAATCGGAGATAAGACTTTTCCTTCCATGTTAGAGGGTTTCTTAGGTGTGAAGCAGAGAGGATATGTGTATCCTGGTAAAGCCTTTAGGGTGAATGAAAAGGCAACTTTGTTAAAGTGTTTTCTTTTTCCTCTCTCTCTCTCCCTCTATCTCTCCGCCTGCTTCCTCTCCACCCCGTCCTCCCCCAAACTCACACCTTTGCTGTTCTGCCACTTTTTTTCCTGTGTTTTTTTCCCCTCGGTGTATAAGAGCACTCTCAGACGTTCAGCAGAAACATATACACGCCACTGGTCTTGAGGTTCAGGTGGTGTACATTCACGATGGCTCAGTCTTTAGTTTATCTGTGTGTGTGTCTGTGTGTGTGTGTGGCCATTACTGTCACAGAAGGTAACCAAGTGACGAGGAAGGCTGAAAAGGGTTTTGCACCAGCAGCAGCTGCATACAACCTACCTGTCTATCCAGGTGAGTGCAAGAAAAATCACACATTATTACACACTAACTGTACATATATTACATCACTATATTACAGCTACACAACTATAAGCATTGTATGGTTATTTGCATCAAGATTTTATGTGAAAAATGTGACTTTCATGTGACTTTATGTGAAAAAAGGTTTCTCAAAACTTTAAGGGTTCTTTACATTTTCTCTTTACATATTAAGGGTCTCATTTACATTCAGTTTAAACAAAATAAAAAAAAATTAAACTGTTGAATGTGGAAGTTTGTGGGTGGCGGTGGTCTAGTGGTAGGGTACTTGCCTCTGGATCAAGAGGTCCCCAGTTCGAATCCCACCTCTAGCACTACCACCACTGGGTCCCTGAGCAAGACCCTTAACCCTGAGCTGCTCCAGGGGGACTGTCCCTGTAATTAGGACATGTAAGTCGCTCTGGATAAGAGCGTCTGCTAAATGCCGTAAATGTAAATGTAAGTTTAATGAATCTTCTATAAAATATTCTGGTGTAACAGTATTTTAATTATAAGAAGGCTTTTTTGTGCCACACAAATATCATTATTCAAAGATAGTGTTCTCAGTTTTTATTTTGTAATCCCAATGATGAAACTTGAAGGAAGCTATTAACATTGATTTAATGACTGTACAGTTTGTTTATTATAAGGTGAACAGATTTCTATATTGAGAGCCGTGGACATTTCCATTTAGTTAATTATCAGTGAATATTCAATGTTTATACCTACACAATAAAAAGGGGGCCAGGTCCAGGTCCATGTTTGGTCCAGAGTAACTGTTGAATGGTAATAAACTATATGGACTGATTCATGAAACTGGTTACTAAGAAATTTTGTAAACCAGAAAATCAAGAAGAAGCTGAACACGGGGAATGAAGCTTTGGGAAAGTATGAAACACTCAATGATGAAAATGGTCAAACTACCACACACTTTATATTTTATTATTTATACAAGACAGTGAAGGCAATAAACAAGACCAGACTGAAGAATTGTGCAGTATATTTGTTGATCTTTTTGAAAGTCTACTTTCAAGTGAACTTCTTTATGGTGCTTTCACCTGGAAGTACAATTCTTTAATCCCCTAATCCAGCCCTGATTCTAACCCTGGGTTACTTCCAAGCTTGCACAGATGTTTGTGGTTCTAATATGGATTCACTTTACAGTAGTTTCTGGAAGGTTTTACACAGGAGTCTACTCTAAAATTAGGTGAACCAGTGATTAGTTGTAGAAGGTAGATATGAAGCTGCTACAGAGAGCAGACTACGCCTCTGCTAACAAAAACAAACCAAACATGAGACACTGTCAAAAACTGACATTTTAAAGGACAACTTTAATTTAGAAAAGCAACTAAATGGGAACAGGAAATCAGGGTATAAAGGCATAAGTGTGAATTCATTTTAAGATAATAATTATTTAAAAGGTTCCTTAGATAGATCAAAAGTTGTTCTATGGCAGGTGAGGGAACAGGGGGGCTTAGTCTAGGACAGTGTGATGATTTAAGTGCTCTACCACAGCTGCAAAATGGGGATAAGCTGATGTGTTGGATACCCACCCTCCTTGTCCTTTTGCTCCAAAGAATCCTGTTTATTTACTCTTCTTACCTTTATTTTAAAGAGTGCATGTGTATCACAAACACTTATAATGTAAGTTAATGCAGAAAAATGTATTTAAATTCATTTTAGAGTGTTGCTGTTGTTCCAGTCATCCAGTCAAATAATGCAAAAACGGTTTTTAATAAAATCAATAAAAATAATTACACGTGCATATACAAGGTTTATGTTTTAGGAGCAACATAACCATCATAGAAGCTCTTTAGTTTAAAGTTGAAATAAATATACAGATGGGAGCATGTTACATGTTGATGTTACATGAAGTTACTTATTGTTGTGTGTGTGCATCAGTGAAGAGTTCCCAATGCTTGGTGAATGGGATCTTTCTGTTTGAGGGAGCTGCCTGGTCTCCAGATGCTTGCAGTGTGTGCCAGTGTAGAGCTGGATTTGTAAGATGCCATGGAGTACCTTGCCTAGTTACAGGTACACACACACACACACGCACACACACAAACACACACACACACACACACACACACATACAAAAGCATGGACATAATTCCGGCTTTGCAACTGTTTTTGGGGTTTTTTAGTGTGATGCCCTTTAGCCCATGCACAAGACCATGAAAGTACATTTCAAACACCAAACATGTTTTGGCCGATCCAATAATGGAGGGTCCTGTTAGGGGGAAGTGTTGAAGCTGTTTTTATATTTAATGTCTGAAGAGATTTAGGGTGGCTTACTGCAGAGCTGTGGAAACTACGGCCACACAGCTTGTAGGACAGGGGCCACACGCACTTCAGTGGACAATACGGGGTGTGTGTGACCCTCATATTCTGTTTGCTCCTCTGTGTCCAGCTCCACCTGCCAGCAAGCCTGCGGTCAGACAGCAGAAACCAGTGACTGAAATGAAGGTGGAGAATGTGGGGCAAGGGAAAAGAATACATCAGCAGAATGGGAATGGGAAGAGTGTCCTGGAGACCAAGCCAAGGATGACAATTCCAGTTAAGAGAGTAGAGGTACAGCATTTTTCAAAAGTTCAAGTGGAATTACATGCTATGCATGTGAGGGCATGTATATTTATAAAGAGCCCTGTCACTCACAGAGGTTATTCACATTAATAATAAAGCAGTGAAGCCTAAATATTACAATAAGCAAAACATGCAGTATAAAATAATTAAAGTGGAATTTAGAATATGTTAAAAAGTTAAACAAATGTAAAAATTCTTATAGCATAAAACTCAGAATGCACTTTCTTAACATAATTTATTTTCCTTTCTGCACAGAATAGCTTGTTGCTGGTAGCTTATAGATGACTTTTCCACTCAACCCTGCATCATTCCATTGAATGTAGTGTTAACCTGTTCCACATTGTTTCTGTTTCATTGGGGTCTGTTATTCTGCTGATTTCAGTGGTTTTCAGCAAAATTTCTTAAGGCAATTTGGCCTTGTTTAGTTCTGGACCTGGGAAGCACTAGGTGTGTTTCTAAATCTTTTTTTTTCCAAAACAGAATACATCTTGTCTTCATTTATGTAAATTCATTCCTCAATTTGAACATTTTCAACTTAGAAACACAATGAGTCTATAAGTCTGATGTCATTTGGTGGAATTGTTAGATAGATATGAGCTATCTTAGCTATAGTAAGCCACTCTTTGGAGTTGGAGTGAAAGAAGCATGTAAATGATGAGCAAAAGAAGCCCATGAACTGCAGCACTAGTTTCCTTATTAATGTTCCTCTTTTTGTCAGGAAGACCATATTAGGTATACCTACTGCAGATCTCCACTCATTGCCTATTTCATAAGCTGCACTGACCATACAGGCACACTTTTTAATTTAGCGGTTTTTTTATCATTTGTTTTCTACTTTTTTTTATCAGAGTCGATTTTATTTGGGCGACGGGGAATCATTCTCAGTACAGTTGTTTACATTGACATGCTAGTGGCATGATATTGTCAGTGTGTGGTTGTGTGTATGTGTGTGTGTGTGTATGGACTAAATAGAACAGTGCTGCTGGGTTAGTTTTTCACACCTCAGTGTTACTGCTGGTCTGAGAATAGCCACCAATCAACAATATCCAGCTAAGAGTGTCCTGTGGTCAGAGAAGGACCCTTGGTGAAGGACTAAAGTATGACTCCAACTGACACTAACTGTGCAGCATTGAATGAACCATCAACAATAATTATCTGCAAGATGATTCAAGTGGTAAAAATGCAATATAGTGGACAGTGAGTGGACAAAATATTGAAAAAAGAGAGGAACAACAGCCTGTAGTTGTGAACTACATTTGTAGATCGGAAGATTGTGGGGTTGATGCTTTAGCAAGGTACCCCATCAGTGCTCCCTGGGCACTTTCAGTAGTTTCCCCCTGCTGCACGTGTGTGTTTGGCTAAGATGCAGATGTTGAATTTCATTGTGTTGTTCTGCGCAGCGTTTCACAATGACAAGGATAGTCACTTTCACTTTCCTCTGTAAACACTGTAAACAGCTATATGCAAGAATTTTGAGTCACATTTGGGTCACATGGGCAGCAGTGACCTAGTGGTTAGGGAGTTGGCCCCAGGATCAGAAGGTCGTGGGTTTGAATCCCAGAGCAGTAGGTTGCCCTTTAGCAAGGCACTGTCCCCATCACTGCTCCCTGGGCACTTTCAATATCTGCTCCCTGCTGCATGTGTTTATATGGGTGAAACGCAAAGATTGATTTTTGTTGTATATTGCTTTGCTGCGTTTCACAATGACACCAATAGTCACTTTCACTTTCACATGGTAATTAAAGCCAAAGTAAACTAAACAATGAGAGCAGATACAGTAATTACACAGAGTGTAGTACTTATGTGTTTACAATCATGTTCATCTACACACAAATTATATTAGTTGAAATAACATTTCTTAATGGTAAATGATATTAAGGTAAGTATTAGAGTTGAGAGAAAGTAATTGCTAACAGTTACATCAGTCAAACTCAACACTGTTTATAGATATTGAACCTAGAGCCAAGTTCTTTGGGGTTTTAACCTGATGTGATGACACATACCTACATAAATTAATTTGTACCTAACACAGAATATAATCTGTTTACAGATCTTTGATTGTGTAACATGACTGAATAAACCGTGGATTATTAGTTTTCTGGATATTAATTACAATAAAACTTTTTTTCATGATATTAATTTAATATACATTCATTGTGAATATGAATTTCTTTACAGTGTTATTCTGGGAATTACTTTTATTCAAACTTAAAGCTACATATTTTATTATATTACTTTTTACAGCTATATATTTATATAACTTCTTACAAATTATTAAAGTAAAAATAAAATCTTTTTTTCTTATGACTCACATTTATGTCTGGCATAAATCCTGACCTCCACATGCTGTAGCTCAGCTTTTGTCTTTGCCTCAGGCTCCTCTTGCAGCACCCATGAAACCAGCATCCCCTACACAGAAGAGACAGGAAATCGCTAAACCTCAAATAAAGCCACAGTGGTGGGACAAGAAGCTGACAGTGGCTCAAAATCCTGAAATACATCCACAGCTGAGGGTCGTGGAGAGGAGAAAATTTGACCATGATGACCATGATGATGACGATTATGTGGATGATGACAGTGATAGTGATGATGATGATGATAATGATGATGGCTCCTTCTCCTACTTAAGAAACAGCCCAAATAAATACCTTGACAGGCTGGCAGCAGCTCACAGGAAATCACCAGCTGACAGGCAGGCACCAGCTCATAAAGTTGCATCACATGGCAAACAAGTAATAGTTCCTGTCCGAAAGCCAGTATTTTTACCAACCCAGAGACCCTTTGCCCCACCCACAAAGCAATCAATAGTTTTACCCCCGAGTAGACCATTGGCAGTTCCTAGAGGGCGCTCAGTGAGTACTGGGCATCCAGTTATCCGTCCATACGTCCACATGGAGTCTCTCCCAGCTGGCTGCCTGCTTTCTGAGTCTCTGATTGCCTGTGGCAGCACAGGTCTGACACACCTGCCTCTGCTGAAAGACACCGGCATCCGTACGCTGTACCTGGCAGGTGGGCTACTACACATTCAAAATTACACACAAGTTTGCAATGGAATTCTTTAGTTTGGAATGAAGCCAATAAAACCAAATGAATTGGAAGATTATATCATTTCTGAAATGCAGTGGTGCTTTAGTAGCTTTTACCCACCCAGTTTTGAAAGCACTATGCTAGGGAAGACATAGTGGATAGAAGCAGACAAAACTAAAAGTGGAGATAAAAAAACCCCACAACAAACAAACAAAAAACACCTATAATGTATTATAGTTGATTTAGAACCAATAACGTTGGATTCAAGCAATTTCAATAGGCCCTAATGTTAAATGTTTTCTCAATATATGACATATATTGAGAATATATATATATATATGTGTGTGTGTGTGTGTGTGTGCGTGTGTACCATAATGTATTCAGCATTTCATATTTTGACACAGCATGTTGCAACACAATGATAAAGGACACATTTGATCAAATTGTCAAGATCTGAATCCTGTAAAATCTCAAATTCAGGTTTTTGGAGGTCCTCTAACAAACAAACATCGTTTTTTTAAATATTCTTCATCCTTCAGGGATAAATAATGATTTCTTTACATTATATTGATTTTCACAGATAATAAAATCAGTAAGGTTCCAATGCGAGCTCTGGCCGGCCTTCCAAACCTGGAGTGGCTTGATTTAAGCAAAAACAAACTAGATGACTTCTCTCTGGGCCTGGACGTTTTTCGGGTGAGTTGTTTTTCATGGTTGCATGGATCAATGTGTCGATATTTCCCAACAATATGCTTGCAGCTGCTTTCTACAGAGAGTAATGTCAGGTGTGACTAATATGTATAGATTAAACGTTCTAAAAACCTTTTTTTTTATTTGGTTAGATTCACATTAGCTTCACCCATCAGAAAGTATTAGAAAGTTTTTTAAACAGTGGAAAAGTCTTGCAGCAAGGGGAAGATTTATAATAGATAGTTTTTGGACGCATACGTTGTGTAACATACGCCTAGAGTATGAGAAAGAAGCAACCATGTGTGTTTTCTCCCACACACCGCTGGGTCAGACATCACTGGGATATATCTCACCTCTGTGCTGCGCTGAACGAGAGAATGTTTTCAGTCAACAGATACACCACTGTCAAACAAAACACTATAATTTCATCGACTTCACCTTTTTATAAATCACACAATCACAACACTGACATTAGGCTTTGGCTAAATTACTGACATTACATAGTAAAAATAAAGAGTAGGTTCAGGACATTTCATCCACTCATGCTGTTAATAACTGGTCCCATAATCAGTGTTTCCTGCCCTGAAAAACCTGGAACACGGGACTGTTATGGAGAATTGTAACACCATGTAGGTACAAGGTAGTTTGGTGCAGTCACAGAGTCATAAAACCAAGTGCAATAATGACCAGGTACAAAGAAACAATTCAAACATAAAATAAGAAAAATGGACAGAGAAAAAGTTAATAAACAAGAGAAAGGGCAAAAATCAAAGCCTTAGTAAGGCTATGTTTAAATCATGGCTAAACCTCCCAAGAGTTTATAGCGGGGTAGCACACCTTTTCCAGCACACAGCCCACACAATCAACCGCAAAGCTTCCATGGCTCACAAGAAGAACCTGCAGGATTATTTACAATGCAAAAAAAAAAAAACCAAGATAAGCAGTGTGCAATTTTCCAGTGATGAAGTGATCAGAAATCACTTTACATTGACATGCATGAATTAAAACAAAAATAACAGCACATTGTACCACCATGCTATAGTAATTCTCTATATAAAGTACTTCTTTCGCCGAAGAAGCCGAAATGTTTCCTAATCACCTAATTTCCCATATTTGTATATATAGGTATAGTGTATGTGATTCTGAGGGGACCATGTGTTGGACCATTTTGGAAATAGTACAACAAAAGCTCATGATAATGCACTACTAAGTAAAAAAGGGAACATAGTTTTAAAGACTGCAGAAAAAAGAGCTAGAATATAAAGCACTGAAGTAGTACTTTATTGTCATATTGCATGTTTTTAAATGTATTAATGTGTTTTATACTCTATCATTCCAATGTATCCGAAGACATAGACCAGGATTTTGTACATAATCCAAAATAATGCACCGTGCAGTTAATGGGGCATAGATTGGACACAGCCCTGGTGTTGGCGTCAGTGTTTTAGGCTGAGAAACATGCCTGCTTGATGATGACTGCATTTGGAATGTGATGTGTATCTTCAATCTGTGGCCTGAGACTCTGGGACGCATGTTAATGTTTGCACTAAAGGTGGGAAGTTTGTGTTATAACTGGGGAGTGTATTTGGAGGTCTGTGTTTGTCTTCATGAGTAATATGTGTGTGTTCTGCCATGTTGCAGAATCTGACCAAACTGCGGAGGCTGAATCTGGATGGGAACAATCTTACCAAAGTGCCGCCGCTGCCTCCTTCTCTGCTGGAGCTCAAGATAAACGACAACAGACTGAGCGGACTGACGCCACATAGCTTTAATGGTGCACACACACACACACACACACACACACACACACACACACACACACTGGCACCCAAACTGACAACTGATTTAGAAGAACTAAATCAAATTTTCACCACTTCCCCTGAATCTTAATTTCATTTACCAACCAGGTTAAACAAAATTAGCCTCATATCACACTTGAGTACAGAGGAAAAAATGATGTTAATATAATTATTTATGCAACTATGTTATTAAGCCATTTTACTATGGTTACTATGGTATCCAGGTGAATGGTAACTGGTAACTGAATGTATCTGTGTTTCTGCCCAAAGGTCTGTCACAGCTGTTGACATTGGAGCTGGAGGATAATCACTTTCATGATGGAAATGTTTCTCCTCTGGCATTCAGAAACCTCAGGAGACTAATCTACCTCAGGCTGGAAGATAATGATTTCAGAGCAATTCCATCTGGCCTGCCAGCCTCACTGCAGGTCAGAATCATGACTGAATCAATTTAATTTTAATTTCTCACTCTAATAGCTACAGAACCCACATACATTTCATAATAGCTTCATAGATTTGCATATACATAAAATCAATATGCAAAAAAGAAAGGACATAAGAATCCATTGCTTATTAGTTACATGCATCAAATATGCCCTGTCATTTGAAGAAAACTATGTAAATGTCATTGCCACCAAACAGTCCCTTTAAAGGCACAATGAACAAGATCTACAACTGGTAGGCCAGACCAGAGCAATGATCCTCAATAACTCTTGGTTAAACATGACATCTTCAGGTAACTGAAGTGCTGCAAAGCTGGCTTGTTAACCATGATGGACTGTGTATTTGCACACTACATACAAAAAAAGCAATGTCTGAAGCTGCTCTTCACTATTCCTTCCCCTCTTCCCCACTTTGTGTAGGAGTTGCAAATGTCTGACAACAGGATTGAAGTTATACATGCTGGACTCCTTAATAAAACAGTAAACCTGAGAGTGCTGAACCTGAGTCATAACAAAATCAGAGAGGACCGCATTGCACCCAGAGCATGGATACACTTACGGTTAGTTGCTTCTGGTTTATTGCACTAAAATGTTTTTTTTTTTTTTACCAAAAAAATGTAGCACACAGCTATATGGAAGAATTTTGGGTCACATTTGGGTCACATGGGCAGCAGTGGTCTAGTAGTTAGGGAGTTGGCCCCAGGATCAGAAAGTCATGGTTTGAATCCTAGACTAATAGGTTGCCCTGAGGTACCCTTTAGCAAGGTACCGTCCCCATCACTGTTCCCTGGGCACTTTCAATAGCTGCCCCCTGCTGCACGTGTGTGTATGGATAAAATGCAGAGGCTGAATTTTGTTGTGGTTCCCTTTGTGCTGTGCTGTGTTTCACAATAACAAGAACGGTCACTTTCATTAAACTGTAGGGAAGTTTTCTTAAGCCTACATGATGTTTACATTAAACTTTTGGACAGCTGCCATAAAACTACATTGATAATGAGGTCTACACACATCACAAAGAGTGTCATAGAGTACTGTTAGTTTCAACCCAGATAGTGAAATTACAATGGGTGCTTTTTGGAATTAGACTTTATATGTGTCTATGAGGGTTAAAGAGATAAAGGAACCACTCACACTTTACTACATTAGTTTAAATATTTGCTGTGACACAACTTCTTCCTGCTTCCTTCCTCTCTGATGCAGTTGTTTAGACATTAAGTTGTTAATGTATTAAGTACCTTTTAACATTTACACTACAAATGTTTTTTGAACATATGCATCCCTGACCCCTTCTGAAGGTGGTCTGAGTGATCGGATCACACTGCCCTCCAAGATGCATTAGACACCTATGCTTGTGTTGTGTTGCCTAGGGGCCAAAGTACAGGTTTCCACTGGTTACTGCACTGTTTAATCAGCCTCTGCTGTTCTTAAAGCACCACACAGTGGGCAGTAGCTGTAATGCACAACCTTAAAGTGAGGATACATATGAAACACTTCAAACTGTTTAAATTCTGATGTTTTAATGAAGTAATTTTTCTTCATTTTCAATCAGTAAACTGGAGTCTTTGGACCTGTCCTATAATAAGCTGGTGCATGTCCCATCCTTCCTGCCAGTGGGGCTCCGTCAGCTCACTCTGCACCACAACCAGATTGAACGCATCCCTGGGTATGTGTTCGGCCACCTGAAGCCAGGTTTGGACTCCCTTCATCTGTCCTACAACAGACTGCATGAGGATGGGGTCAGTGAGGTGTCTTTCCTAGGCCTCTACCACACACTGACCGAACTGCTGCTTGACCACAACCAGTTCAGAGCCATTCCACGTGGCATTATACAGCTACAAGCCCTACAGCTTCTGCGCCTCAACCACAACTATATAAGGTTAGTGATCTAGTTTGCAAAGGTATTTACCAGTAACAAACAGTGAACTTCTGATTGCTTAATTAAGATTTAATTAAAATTGCATTGTTGTGAAATCCTTGAATTATTTTTGCTGGAGCCCATGTCTGTTTTTGAAGACCCTAGAATTTGTTGGAGAGCATAAACTCATCAGAAAGACCAAGGAGTTAGTTAAAGTTGAAGACATTTTTCTAGACAGGGGTCAGGGCTTTGTTATAAACCAAAACACAAGCTTGAATATCCCAAAAAGGACTGTTATTAAAAAAGGAAATGAGCAGCACTGCCTAGAGGTGGCTGTCCACCAGCCAGTGACCAAATAGAGGGTATTAGTCAGAGAAGAGGCCAATGCTGACATTAAAGGAAAAGATCTACAGCTCAGATGGGAGAACATTCTCATGCGACAGCCCTGAAGAAAAATGGGTGCTGAACACAAAAAATTTGGTTTGAATGCAAGTTAACACTACAAAAAACAGTTTCTTTTATTTTGCTTACATATTATTTATAATTAAATAAAACTTTAGCTATCTAATGACTGTATTTTTGGGGTATTTATTTAAAACTCCTCATTGCATGGCTTTATGGGAGGATAACACTTGTGTAAAAGATTGAAATCTAATTTAGACTTGCCAAGAGGCATGTTGGGGTAGCCAGCCAAAGTAACTTTTGATCCTAACACACCTGATTGAACTAATTATTTTATTAACAAGCCCCTCATGTGGTGGGTCAGGTGTGTTAGAGTAGGGAAAACACAAAGATGCACAAAACATGGGGTCAGCGGGACTGTCTCTGAGAACCCCTGGGTTAGCATATAAGTTATTTTGATGGCAATTCTAAAACTTGATGTTTGCTTTAGTAACTTTCTTCATTTTTCTTGGATTCTCTGCAGTTCTGTGCCGATGAACTCCCTGTGTGACTCTACAGCTCGTGAGGATTCTCCTCTGCTCTCGGTTCACCTGCAGTATAATCTCATCGACCGCCGTCTGATTCCACACACAGCCCTGTCCTGCATCAGAACATACCAGAGTGTCATACTGCGGCCTCAGAAACATGAACAGATATATGAGTAACACACACACACACACACACACACACACACACACACACACACACACACCACACACACAAACCCTGGCATTGTTCTTTTAGCTGCAGGCCTAATCCTGCCATCCTACCAGTTTCAGATGGACCACACAAACTTCTTTATATTTCTCTCTCTCTCTCTTTCTCTCTCTCTCTCTTTTAGGCTCCTTAGGAGATTCTGCAACAAATGTGCAACTGAACACTTGGGTCAGCAATAACTGCACCTTAAATTAGGCTTAATTAGCTGTTTGGATATTTTTGGACCCATAGTGTATGTACTTATGTTTAAAAAGCCTGAGGCAAAATATAAAATGGCTGTAATTTAATTCAAATAGATGTCAGAGCCACACTTATGGTAGTTCCTGGTGCCTTTTGCTCAATTCTACTGATAAATTGTTGGTATGTTGTGTCTTTCAGAATATTTTAAAATGATAATTCTTCTCTTTGTTTTTTTGGGGGGTTTAGGTTTATGCTGTTGTACTGCTTCAGCTTCTGGACTGTTGCTCAGTTCTTTGTGTTTTATTTTTGACCAAGGGTGCTAACAGACCTTGACTATGTTTAGAGCTGGATTCTCCAGGTCAAGATATACTGTATTATGAAATGAGCTAAGACAGTGCTACAGCAAGAAATGCCTTGTTAATTAACCCAATTTCTGAATGCATGTCCTTTTCAATGCAAGATGACAGATAAAAAAGAGGTGCTAAAGATAGAAAGGAATAGAACACCATCATATTGCTGAGTCACATGCATGGATAATCGTACATTTCCTATATTACAGACTTCTGTGGTCCATAAAATGGAATGATTACATGTTCATCATAACTAAAAGTGTTTCAGCATCACAATTACAGCCTTCATGCTCCCTCATGCTTGTTTTCTTACTTTAACCATCTCTAACCATGATCAGGGCTTAGAATCCTGAGAAACTCTCCCATGCATTTCTCTTCAAATTAATAAACTCAGCTATAGCCGGTGGTGTGGTTGTGCCCTGGAAATGTGCTTATTTTATCTCTTTTTGATATTTGTGTAATCAAACTGAAAGTGGTTTTGTCACAGCCAATCTATAAAGCACTTTTCAACCCATCTTTGTTGCTGAATTCTCCTGAATTGTAGCTCCTGTTTGTTCATTTGTTCACCTCCACACCTGCTCACTGAAGGGCTTGGTTAGGACCAATGGCAAATGCATTGGGCGATATACCACTCTTCTTTGGAATCTTACATGCTGAAGGAGAAAATTAGTAAGGGCTAGCTGCAGTATAAAGCAACCTGTGCTCAGAGAAACAATAGTTATTGTGGAAAAAAAAAAAAAAATGTTTTCAATAGCAGTTTATCAATCAATCACATTGTGCTAGCTGTTGTGTGTGTATATATATATATATATATATATATATATATATATATATATATATATATATATATATATATATATATATATATACATATATATATATACACACACACACACATATATATATATATATATATATATATATACACACATATATACATATATACACACATATATACCTAGTATATACCTTAAAAAAGTAACATTTAGTGCATTTACCTATAATATGTTGCGAAAACAGCTCAAGGACAAAAGATGGGAGTTGATGGAGGAGGACAGCTTATTTCATACTTAAAACTATGCTTTAATCTATTGATTATTGATGTTGATTTGTCCGTCTGTCATCACTATATGTTGCAAGATAGCAACTATATTTATTTATATTAGTAGCTTTATAAGGTATTTTGCCAGTGAATGTGAGCAAAAAAGCAGGACTCAATAAGACAAGTTGTGTAAGTTGTGTATGTGCCCAGTGTCTTTGGAGGTGTGCATTTGCAAGTGACTAATTAAGGTTATAGTAAACAATATTCTTCAATTTCCTGCCTGCTTTCTTGTTTCATTTATGCACAACAATCTTCACCTGCAAATGGCCTGAATGGGCAGGCTTGAAATGTATCTCATGCTAACATACCATCAATGCCGGAGCAAAACTATACACCTTATACTTTACAGGGAAAAACATTTTTTTTAAAATGTATTGGAGGTTAATGTAAACATATTTTTATAAGTAATTTTAGACCATTTTTATCTGTCTAATCAACAAGAGTCTTTTAACAAACTTACGCTAAAATGTTTAAATTGAAATAAATGTACAAAAGTGGAGATATGTGGTTTTGTCCCAACAGTGATGGTATATTTTCACCTTTCACCATCCCTTCATTATCTGATATGCTTGTCCTAACCATAGTTACAGGGGAAGGTGGGACCTATTCCATGTTCATAGAGTGAAAGGCGGAAAAGCACTGCCAGTCTTTGACAAATGCTTTCATTTCATTCTTACATTGTAATTTTTGTTACTTGTGTGTGGGTTCACTGTTCATCTTTAAAGCAGCTATAATATAAACAGACTGTATTTTACTGATGAATACATTTCTTGTTTTTGCAACTGCAGATTTTACACTTTACTGATTGCATTTATGATATTTGTGCTTTAGCTTGTCCACTGTTTCAAGGGCATTGCCCCAGTAAATCTTCCATTCATAGCAGTTTTTAGAATCTGCTGTATGTGTAATACTGGACACTAGTTTCTTATTGCATTACTAAATAAAGTCAAGCAAGAGAATGTTTCTGCACGTTTTCATGTCCAACTAAAACGTAAATCTAAAGACCTATCATCACTCACAGCCTCACACTTTTCTTACTCTGTGTTTTCAACACAGAGTTGGCTGACAGTATGCTGTGCCTTTTATGTTCTGAAGTTAGGCAGACAAACTACACTATGTCTGCATTTTAAAAAAATGAAAGATGTTCCGCAGTCAAAATGATACAGCACTTCATTCAGGCCCGTCTTGACCACAGAGTTGATTATACTGTCCTCATCCATCTATGTCCTTGTCTGGTCCTTCAGTGCTGGTGTCCACTTTAAAGGAAAAGTTCAGTAAAATATCTAATTTCATAGTTTTCTTATGCACTCAAATGTAGCTGATCATCTAAGTGTGTCAAAATTTCATTCTTAGTTTTTCATTGGAGATACCAGGCTAATGTACCTAACAAATGTATCTGTTGCTGGAAATGTATTACCTGACCAATTAGCACACAGTGCAAAACTGTATATGTCACTACACTCCTCTGGGATGAACCCATTAGACTTGCTTATATGGTTTCTGGCTGACACACTACTATAAACATGGTTAGAAGGATGTGATATGCACAGTGACTTTTTAAACATATCATTTTTGATTTGACATCAGAATAAGACTAGTGTGGGATATGTTATCACTACACTACATTTCCATGGGTTTGTCTGTCTTTTGTTTCATTAGATATGTTACCCCCCATTTCCATGGTTATGCTATATCGTTTCCATGATTATGCTACACCAGTTTTCTGATTATATCCCACCTGTTTCCAAGGGTCATGGCCTCTATTTTCATGGTTATGCTACACCCATTTCCTATGGATAGAAATATATTTTCAGATAAACTATCACACTTCTTGCCAATAGGTTGCCTAACAGGTACTCTCTTTTGGCGCGTCACCCCACTACGCCTCCTCCTGCGATGGGCTGGCGACGTGTCCAGGGTGTGCCCCCCGTCCTTCACCCTATGTGAGCTGGGTTGGACTCCAGCACTCCCACGCGACCCCACTTGGGACAAGCGGCAGAAAATGACTGACTGACTGACTGTGAGTACTGAGTTTGATATGGTCCCAGTGGTAATCCGTATCCAGTAGAAAAGAAGGCCTAAACATTAATGTAAAAATTTCAGCAAAATACAACCCAGTGCCATTAGTTACAATAATATTTAATGTCAATTTTTCTGCGAATACAGCCATTGCTGTTTTGAGAATTCACATACAAATATTAATTTCATGTTTGCAACTCAGTTTATATGATGGTACCTGCATAAATCTTAAATGTTATGAAAGAGTGTTTAGATGAATCGCAATTATTTGTAAAGTCCCTCTTTGCCATGAAAATGAACTTAATCCTGTAAAAAAAATTTCAGCTGCATTTTGTGCCCGTTAAAAGGACTGCCAACATCATTTCAGCGATCCCACACAATAACACAGGTGAGAGTGTTGAGGAGGACAAGGCTGGTTGCTTATTGAGTTAGAATAGCAGACTGGATACTTTAAAATGAGGGTGGTGCTTGAAATCATGCTGTTCTTCCTTCTATAGCTACTTCCAAGGAAACATGCAGGCATCATTCCTTTGTACAAAAAGGGCTTCACAGGCAACAAAGTTGCTGCGAGTAAGACTGAACTTTAATCATTTACATTTATGGCATTTAGCAGAGGCTCTTATCCAGAGTGACTTCCATGTCCTAATGACAGGGACAGTCCCCCTGCAGCAATTCAGGTTAAGGTCTTTCCCAGGGACCCAGTGGTAGAGTACAGAGGGGTGGGATTCAAACCTGTGACCACTTGGTCTTTAGGTCCATAGGCAGGTATCCTACCACCAGACCACTGCCACCTCAATCAACCATTTATCATATCACAGAGCTTCAAGAGAGATGTCTAGTTAAGGAAGAGGCTTCAGGGAGCCCAAGAAAATCTAGTAAGCGCCAAGATCATCTCCTAAAATGTATTCAACTGCGGGATCAAGGCACCACCAGTGCAGAGCTTGCTCAGGAGTGGCAGCAGGAAGGTTTGAGTGTATCTGCACACACAGTGAGGTGAAGACTTTGGAGTTAGTTTGGAGGATGGCCTGGTGCCAGAAAAACATCAAGGACAGACTCTGATCTCCTGCAAAAGGTACAGGGAGTGGACTGCTGAGTCTGTGCTGTTTTCTGAATTCCCTTCCCAATTATTTAGGGAATCCGTAAAAAATCCAGAGAAGTGCGGTAAAGCACTACAATCGCTCCTGTGTCATGCCAACAGTAAAGCATTCTGAAGCAACTTCTCCCAACTACTCAAGAACAGTTTGGTGAAGAAAATAGCTTTTCTAGCATGATGGAGCGCTGTGCTATTAGGCAAAAGTGGCTTGAGTAATAAATCACAATTTTGTGGCCAGAGAACCCCCCCAGACTTTAATCCCATTGAGAACTTGGTTCAATCCTCAAGAGGCGGTGGAAACACTCACCAAAATTCTGACAAACTCCAAGCATTGATTATGCAAGAATGAGAGCCATCAGTCAGGATTTGGCCCAGAACTTGATTTGCTATGCCAAGGCAAATTATGGTGAAGTCTCAAAAAGAAGGACCAACACACCAAATATTGACTCTTTGCACAAACTTAATGTAATTGTCACTAAAAGCCTTTGAAACTTATGAAATGCTTGAAATTATACTTCAGTATTCCATAGAAACACCTGACAAAAAGAATTAAAAACACTGAAACAACAAACTTTGTGAATATCAATACCACTCTCAAAACTTTTGGACACCGCTGAAGAGGGAGATGGACTCCAGCTTCATAGTGTCTTGCCTGCATATCTTTAAGCAGAGCTACGCCCTTTTCCCAAAGCTAAAAAGATCAACAGTAGTTATCTTGGAGTCTGAATCCTGTCTGTTCTTTTGTCCAAGCTTAAACATAATAAAGTCTCAGAAAGTACATAAGCAAGTCTGTTTAAGATTCTCAAAACGATTTGTTACAAGAGTGTGGTATACTTCCTGCTTTCCAATTAAAGAAACGCTAAGTTAGTTTGCTGAAGTGGACTCTTTATTACACAATATCGCTGCACAGATATGAAGAGCAAATTTTTCTATATTGAATAAGCTTTAATGCATCAAGTGCAATTCATTTACATTTGCAGCATTTAGCAGAGTGACTTCCAATTTCTAATTACAGTAACAGTCCCCCTGGAGCAACTCAGGGTTTTGCTCAGGAACCCAGTGGTGGTAGTGCTACAGGAGGGATTCAAACCTGCAAACTCTTGATCCATAGGTCCATAGGCAAGTACCATACCACTAGACCCCCCAATAGTGTGCTTCTGTGTAATTTCTTGAGTTGTTTAGAACTCAAAATGGGAATTCTAGGTTAATTTACCATAGATCAAAATGTATAAAACATAGATAAAACGCGAATGGTAAGTCATCTTAGAACGGTAAAGTGTTTTGCTTTATTTTGAGGTTAGTTCGCCACGCTTTTTCTACTCAGTAACTGGCAGAAAGCAAGCAGTCCTGCAGGTACATCTGATGCAGAAATAAAGGCAGGATTACCAAAAGGGAGGAGAGAGAGAGAGAGAGAGAGAGACAGAGACAGAGATAGAGACAGAGAGAAAGAGTGGAAGAGAAAAACCGACAGATGAGAGAGAGAGAGAGAGAGAGAGAGAGAGAGAGAGAGAGAGAGAGAGAGAGAGAGAGAGAGAGAGAGAGAGAGAGAGAGAGAGAGAGAGAGAGAGAGAGAGAGAGAGAGAGAGAGAGAGAGAGAGAGAGAGAGAGAGAGAGAGAGAGAGAGAGAGAGAGAGAGAGAGAGCCGGTGCTCATTATACTCCTGACAGTACATCCTTGGCCCAGGCTATTTTGGTCTGCAGCAACTTCTCTTTATGGTAAAATGCAGTGCCACAGAAGGGTTTATTTTCCACTTCTTGCAGCCTGCTTCTTCTCTTCCAGATCCACTTTCTTGCAGTTACTTTTCATCGATTCTTTGTTCGTATACACATCAGAACACAAGCATGAAAAAAACATTTACTTTGTAAAGAAAAACATTCATTCAATAGGTAAAGGAGGCCACAAGGCCTGTGTGCATGTCAGTCATTATCTCCTGATAATTCACCTGCTTTCACCTTGTCCATCTGATTTCTTGAGTCAGCTGCTCCTAGAGTCACTATTCATTACAAGGCCACTGGACCAGACAACATACCTGTCTGAATGTTCTTGCAGACATCTTCAACCACAGAGAATCAGCACCGTCCCAAAGGATGATGATGAAGTCTTCTGTGTCCTGCCTACCATCCCATCACACTAATGCCTATCTCCATGAAGTGAGGCCATGGTCATAAAGCACATATAGACTCAGCACCCCCTCATTGGACTCCCTACAGTTTGGGTATCATCAAAACTGTTCAATGAATGATGCCATCACTCCCACCCCTCACCTGACATTCTCTTATCTAAAAATAAGTGAGACGCTCATGTGCACAACACTCCGCTGTTCACACTGATGAACCATGAACTATGCTTTGCATGATATTACTCAATACAGTACAACACAATAACATCAAATATTTATTACTGACAACCAATTATTTGATATTTTTAATAACCAGCTGCTAAATACAATATTTGACATAATGATCACATTTTGATACTGTAATAAATATCACACTAACATTGTTTTCATTTGGTAATACTTTATTCAGATGCAGTAATATCTCTGCTTCATTCTTTTATGTTGTTGTGATGTTCTGTATGGAATCTTATCCACTACATATTGTACTGCCTGCTTTATTAAGAAATGTTCACATATCGATGTCTAATCTTGTTTGTATTTATCTCTGGGAAAAAAAAGATTTAATTGCAGGTAAACAACACAAATTAAACTTGGTTTATTCATTAAGCAAACCAATATCACAAAAAATGTGTATTCAAACTGAGGAAAAATTTAGGACATCCTACCCCTATTAACTAGTGTTTCCCCCTTTGGCTGAAATAATAGCAGTGAGACGCTTTTTGTAGCAACTACAGTCTCTGACATCGGTCTGAAGACAGCTTGCTCCACTCCTCAATGCAGAATTCTTTAAGCTGTGAGACGTTTCAGGGGTTGCTTACAGCCCATTTCATGTCACCCCACAGCATCTCAAAGGGACTAAGATCTGGGCTTTTACTCGGCTACCCAGGACTTTAATCCAGATTTCGTTTTCAGCCTGTCCTTGTGGATTTACTGGTATGTTTCCCTAGGGTCATTGTCATGTTGTAGGGTCCAGTTCCTTCAGCTTTAATTTTCTTACAGATGGTCTCACATGTTCCTCAAGCACCCTCTGATACATGATAGAATTCATGGATTCTATGTTGGTGACCTGGCCAGGTCATGCTCAGCAAATCTCCAAACCATGACACTTGCACCTCCATGCTACAGTTGGTATGAGGTTCTTTTTCTGGAATGCTTTATTTCGTTTATGCCTCTGTTCTGATTTCCAAATAATACAATTTTAGACTCAAAGAACCAAATAACATTATTCCAGACGTCCTGGTCTTTGTCTATGTTCTCTCTGGCCTTGATGTTTCTCTTAGAGAGCAAAGGTTTCCTCATTGCACTCTCCCATGCAAGTTAAAGTTGTGCTTTCACATCAACAGTAGCATGAGCCTGCTGTAGGTCCTGTGATTTTAGGGTTTTTGGAGACTTCTTTTAGCATTCTTTTAGCCAGATATGGGCATGTTGGCAGTTGTTTTGGAAGTCTTCCATTTAGGATTTATAGATTATTTTCCAGATAGTGGAATGACTGATCTTTTTAAATCCCTTTACCAGATTTAGAAGCTGCTACAATCTCTTCTCTGAAGGCCTCTTGTGACAGCCTCTTTGATCTCACCATGGTGTTTACTCTCACCTCAACAGCCAGGAGCACCAAACTAAATGTCTGAGGTTTAAAAAAGGCAAACCTCCTTCAAAATGCTGAGTAAAATTTTCTAATCATGTGCACCTGATGTGCTACACCTCTGTGTGATTTGAGCCTTTTTATTCCTCACCTGAAATTAAATTTTACATCATATCGCAGAAGATTTGGAGAAAGTTCCAGCGAATTATGAAGTATAAAATTGACATTAAATATCCATGTCTGCCGGGCGGCTCGCCGGGTCATGGTCATGCTTGTCTCCCTGGATTACTGACCCGAACTCCTCACAACCAATCACAGCACACAACCCATCACACCTGGTCAACCAGGTATTTAAGGACTATCACACTGACCCTACACTGTCTGTTCATTGTTTGGAGCACTGCTTTTCTGTTTGTTTCTTTGTATAATAAAGTACCAGGTTTTCTACCATGTCTTGCACCTCTGCTACTTTCCTTTTGACCCAGCAAAGATGACAATATCCAAGAATGTTACAAAATCACACAGGCTTTCATACAGTATCCTAATTTTTTTAAAAGACTGTATGTTTGAAATGCTGGGAAAAAAATTGCTTACTTATATCCTGAGTGTTACATTTCTGTACCTGGTTTGCACTAAGATTTCCAAGGTAGTGGTTGACATTTCAGCAAGGGTGGTTTGAAATTATATTAGGACCAAAGCTTTTAGGGATGCCACCCATTCAGTCTCTGTGGTGGGACGCAAAAGACTCAAAAACTTGCAAAATATCTGCAATGCTCCAGCTGACAGCAACAGTAGCTGTATTCTTCAGTAACAAATGCGTAATCATAACTGTAGCATTTGAATGTAACAAGCAGAGCCACTTCATTTTTTCAAATATAATTAGTTGCAAAAATAAACACTCATCTAATCGCAAACAAAATTACTTAAAATGTAAAATGTTTAATTCAATTAAAACTAAAAACAAATATATACAATAATAATTACAGAATACCCAAGCAAAAAATATGCAATAAATAGAATTTCACAATCAAAAACTTACTTTGTTTATAATTGTGTTGAAATATAATTCATAGTACTAACAATGAAACATGAAAAAAAAATTGTGAAAACTGAATGCTAGCATGTAAAAATATAATTCCTACTAATATATTTCCAATTTCTCTTTACATCAAATTTCTTTTTAAAATAAGCAATACAGTTTTAATAGTTTCAGGATCAGTAGGCTATGAGTTTGAATCAGACCAGCAGGTTGTCTGAGGTACTCCTTTGAACAAGGTAGCATCCCTTTCTGCTGCCCCGGCACTTTCGGAGGCTGCCTGCTGCATCGTGGTTGGTGTGGATAAAATTCAGAGGCTGAATTTCTCAGGTCTCACTGTGCGCTGTGTTTCTACAATGACAGAGATAGTCATTTTCACTTTAAGAGCATAAACGGATTTGTATAAATATTATAAAATCTTATCCTAAAATATAATTCTTTTATAAACTTTTTATATACAGGTGCACAGTTGTCTGCTGCTCTGGGTCCTTTCGTCAGGAATGGCCTTCCGTGGGCTATCCATGCACCTATTTTATCCATTATCTTACACAGGACCACAGGGGCTCCTGCTCCTTATGATCTTTCCAGGGTCTTTCACCCTTTGAGTGCTGGGATAAGTTCCAGCTCACCCTGCAACCATAGCCAGGATAAGTGGTTAAGATAAGATACTGTAGATGGATGGAAATCAGCTTGCAAGTATCAAGAAAATGGAATAGCTAATCATAGGCCCTGGAAAATTCTGGCAATGTGGCAATCTGCACTCCCACTTTAAGCATAGTGGGGTGGTAGGAGATGGAATCAAACACATGCTTTTGCTCCTTAACTTCTCATTTGGGCAATTAAACATTTGCTTTCAGTGTAAATAACTGTGTTTTTATTTCCTGTAATTTTATTAACTTCCCTTATATGGGTGGAAATTAAATTTCATTTACATTTGTAGCATTCAGCAGACACTCTTTTCCAGAAGGACTTCCAGTTCCTAACTACTGGGACAGTTCCCCTGGAGTAACTCAGGGTCAAGGGTCTTGCTCAAGAACCCAGTGGTGGGTACATAGGTCTGTAGGCAAGTATCTTACCATTATTTCACTGGTGGTGGGGCATTAAATGGAAAAAAATTCTCAAGAGCAATTCTTGAGGGGGACACAAAACATCCTGCAAAAACTAGACTGTTGCTATTTTACGTGTAGAATGTACATAGAGGAGATGCTTATAAATATTATACACATTAAAACTTAGACAAAGTTTGCCATATGAGGTATCAACACTATGAAAAGTAATGAAGCTAAAATGGTCTGTTAGCTCATGCTAATGGTGGTGTTCTCCTTCAAGCGTGTTCAGTCCAGTGATGTGATCTGGTTGCTGGTTTTTATTCCAGCAAATCAGAAGCTTCCCTAATCAGATGTTTGAGAGTGAGTGTTTAAGGGTTGGGGCACTCTGACAAACTTAAAATGAAAAATAATCAAATCACAATGAAAACAGATAAATGTGGGATTCTGTATCTCTTAATGGTTGAACTACAGTGAAACTAAACTCTCTCCAGTGCCTCCTTCTACATTCTCTCTCTCTCTCTCTCTCTCTCTCTCTCTCTCTCTCTCTCTCTCTCTCTCACACACACACACACACACACACACACACACACACACATACACACAATGGTGCAGTCAGTGGGAGGGAAGTGTGTAGAAGTGGGAATGGGCAGTTTTAGTTTAGAAATGCCCTTTTCCTTGTCCCATGGTGTTGGGTTGCAGGTGCTGCTCCACATGCTGGCAGGAGAGTGACCCAAAACGATGAGAAAACACTAAAGCTTACACATCACCAGGAGAAATCAGA